>JANHFJ010003089.1:297758-310794 GCA_032468195.1 Cerberus rynchops
ATAACAAGGAAAACGGGTTGGCTACAAAATAGACAAAGTAACACAAAACGAAGAAGCTAAAGCACACCTTGAGATTTTAGAATTCAGACAGAAAAGTATCTGCCTCACAACACCCTAGACATAACAATTATTGATTAAAGTCTGGATAGTGGACGTGGCAGTACCTGAAGATGGTAGAGAGAGAGGACTAGAGAAAATCACAAAATGTGATAGAAATAGAAGTAGAACACCTGTGGCAACAGAAAGCAACAATACAGGTAATCCTCAACTTACAACAGTTCATTTAGTGACTGTTCAAAGTTACAGTGGCACTGAAAAAAGTGACTTACGACCATTTTTCACATTTATAACCATTGTAGCATCCCAATGGCCACATGATTAAAAATTCAGATGCTTGGCAGCTGACTATATGTATGATGGTTGCAGTGTCCTAGGATCATGCAATCACCTTGTGTGACCTTCTGACAACCAAAGTCCATGGGGCAACCACATAAACTTAACTACTGTGATACTACCTTAACAATGGCAGTGAATTACTTAACTGTTACAAGAAAGGTCATACAATGGAGCAAACAAATGTCTCACTTAACAACAGAAATGCTGGGCTCAATTGTCGTAAATTGAGGACTACTTCTATTGCTCATAATAATAGACATCTTGAGTGCAATTCCAAAACATCAGACACATCATTGAACACCATTGGCATTGACAAAATCACCATTAGTCAATTGCAAAAGGCAGCTTTACTTGGAGCAGCGTATGTTCTGCAGTGATACTTTTAATATTATTAAACAACATCTGCTTATCCCATGTTTTCAGGAAGGACTTGATACAGATAAGTCAAATCCAGTCTAAATAGGTGGTTGATGGTGCCATAACATACTCTTCTCTCTCTATTTCTTGATCTGTTTGGGTAATCTTTCCAGTCTTCCTTCGTTTGTTTCCTTAATGAATTAACATTTGTTTTCCCATTTCACCACACAAACAAAAGCAACATGTAGGGCACTTAATTCACATTTTTTGCTAGTTTGGTCATTGAAATAATAAGCATCTACATCCCATTATCTTTATTTTAACTTGGCACACTGTAAGTTCTATCTTGCTGCAGATGTAGAGTTTTATTCTCTCGTCTCTTCTGAGGAAATAAAGAATTTGGCTTTAATAAAAAATTTGGCTTTAATAAAGGATTTTGGGTCAGATTTACTATAGGCAACCCTCGACTTACAACAGTTCATTTAGTGACAGTTCAAAGTTACAATATCACTGAAAAAGGTAACATGACTATTTTTCACACCTACAACTGTTGCAATGTCCCCGTAGTCACATGATTAAATTCAGATGCTTGACAACTAGTTCATATTTATGACAGCTTCAGTCTCCCAGGATCATGTGATCACCTTTTGTGACCTTCTGACAAGTAAAGCCAATGGGGAAGCCAGATTCACTTAACAACCATGTTAACAAATGTAATGATTCCCTGTGGCAAGAAAGATCGTAAAATGGGGCAAAACTCACCTAAAATGTTTCATTTAGCAACATAAATGTTGGGCTCAATTGTAGTCCTAACTCGGGAGCTACCTATGTTTAAAAAGCCTGATCCACTATGCTTTCCCATTGGTGTGGCCTTTCCTTTCGCCTCGCTTGTGCAGTGGTGCTGGCAACCCCTGGTATTGAAACCAGAAGGAGTACAGCTGTTGAGCAACAGCTGCAAGGCATGATTCAGCTGTTTGGAGCAGCTGAACATTGTACCTAGCCAGGAAACAGAATAGCACAATTGTGCATTTATGAATGTGTATGTGCATGCATATTTGTGGTTGGGTTGATAGAATGCCGGAAGCTTAATTGAGATGGAAGAATGAATATTGGTGTACCAGCCTAGTGAAGACTATGCTTTATTAGAGTCACAGCAACTTACTCATTATGGTGAGTAAAAAATGGAGATTAAATTGTAAGTTATAGGTACTTTCACACTTTCACCAGAAGTTGGTGCCACTTCTGAATCTGGGCCAACCACTGTCACCCCTGTCATCTGAACGCATTTCCAGCTATGGCCAAAGAGCAATTGCTTGTTTTCTGTTTTTCAGTGTGCAATATTGCCATTCCATGGAGCTTGGGGTAAGCTGTTTTTCCACTGGTGGAAACCCTTGACTCTTCTTTGTCTCCCACTTGCACTTCCTAAGCTATATTTGTGTCCCAAGAGCAGAGCAAAGGGTTTGGAATGCCAACTTAAGGGCATGAATTGGCCGCACAATCAAATACAGGGAGGTGAAAAAGGGTGGGGCACTGGTAATAATGTTAATATTATGGCTTTTTCCATAGGCATCTGGAAGGAGTGCTGGCACGTTCGTGAAGAGTCTCTGTGGCTGGTTAATGAAAATGGCAAGGTTTTGTGAGGGCACGTCTGAACTTGAGAAGTGATGATAATGTGTATGAAAGTTCACTATATTTTTAGCTGAACCAATTGAGCCGAAATCTAGACTGAATTTAACAAAACAAAACAAAAAATCAACTCAAATGCAGAAATATTAACTAGATTGTGGGAGAATACCTGGCTTGGCAGTCATATATGTGAAAAGGCTGAACATGAATCATGCAACTGCCAAAAAAAAGTCTGGTGCAATTTTAGTTACATACATCTGTAGAATCTGAGTTTCTGAATCTTGAGAAGTAACAGTGGAAACTTTAATCTGCAATTTGGGATGCTGCACACTTGTAAGAAGAATGTAGATAAATCGTACACTGAGAGCTCATATTTGTATGTACACTGTATGTTTGTAGTTTGTACGTACATTGAGATCTTATGTACGAGAGAATGTATCTTATGTACCAGTTGCGGCCATGTGCGTATGTAAGCAAGAAGCTGACTGACACCGAGCGGAGGTGGCCGGTCTGGGAGAAAGAAGCTTTCGCCATCCGTTGGGCCTTGATATCCTGGAGGCACTTTCTTGAGGGCAGTAAAATCCCCTTCCAGGTGTGGACTGAACACAAGAACCTGGAAGCTTTGACGAATCAGAGAAAGTTGTCTCCTAAACAAGTACGCTGGGCCCAATATTTCAATCTCTCAAAAGAATAAAAATCCGCCGATCTTGGCGGCCGGTGTGTCCAATCACATTCTGGCCAATAAAGAATTCTATAAAGAAATAGGTTTAATAAGTATTAAAAATAATTCCCATGAGAAAAGGTTGAAAGAATAGGGTTTGCTTATTTAGTTGGTTTAACAAGCCTTGTGCTTATGGGGAGATATACATAGAAATATCTGGAGGCTTGTCACAAAGAAAACAGCAAAGGATAGTTTTCCACTGCCATTTAAATTTAAGTTAAAAAAAAGTCCCAGTAGCTCATGATTGATTTAATTTTAATTATAAGTCCAGTTTTCATCATGAGAGCAATTTCTTGGGATATGGTCAGCTCATTCTCACTGGTGAGTTTCAAGCAGATCCCTAGACACCCATTTGTCAGGGAGTGCCTTATCTTTGGATTTTCGATATGAAGGAAGGCGTGGAATTAATTGTTCATGCTATATGCCTGCTCTATGATTCTAAAGCAGTGAGCCTCTTTCAGCGTTCTGGCTGGGGAATTTTGAGAATGGAAGTCCACATATCTTAAAGTTGCCAAGGTTGAGAAACACCATTCTAAAGTCTCAACGTTTCTTAACTCCTCCTGGCATTCTGGCGTGTGAGTAGTCCGTAGGGAGGAGGGGAAGACAAATACCATAATCATCATAGACACTGATATCGTAAAAACAGGAGGAACCAGTAATGCTGATAGGATTTACAGGCCCAGATCAGATTAAATAAATTGGTCTCCAGAGTACATGGAAAAACAGATGTATGGAGATCCCAACATCTGAGCCTCTTTCATGCTTCCCCCACCCTCTTTCTATGTCTCTCTTTCTCTCCCCGCACCCCCACCTCGAATAAACATACACCATATCCCATCCCAGAGAAAAGTGAATGCCAACAGGAAGCGGTCTAACCTAATCTGTGTTGCTATAGCTTCTCTCTTCCCTTCACACCAATTATCATTTAATTTTTTTTATCTATACCATCTGCCTTTTGTTTAACAAAATGATTTATTTCTCTCAGTAATTAACCAGTCGTGGTGCAAAATATTTTTATTTGCTCAGTTTGGTTTTGATGTAATTCAGCATGGAATTCTACATCCAACTTTGTTTCAGAACCTTAAAAACATAAACTCATTAGTTCAATGTAGAACAAATAGCTGCACAACTTCACTAGTGCCCAACAGCTACTGAGTCATCAAAAGGACACTGTGGAATCCCCCATTCTTGGAAATGTTTAAAAATAAGCTATATAATCAACTCTCAGGCTGGATCACGATAATCCCATTTCCATGCAGACTACACATGATTTAATGTTGTTTTAGAAGAGGACAAAGGGTGTGGGAAGCGGATGATTTGCCACCATTCAAACAATAGTTCTCTAGTTTTGTGGCTATGCTTTTAAAAATAAATTGCCACACTATAGGAGAAGAAAGGCCAGTTCTGATAAATGAAATGTTACTTCCTTTTGAGATGATAAAATTTGGCTTTGAAAACCAATAGAAGTATAAAGCCTAATAGAACTTAGAGGGTTATTGTGAATATGTGAACTTCTTTCCATTTGTATGGGACTTGTATATTTTTTCAAAATCTCATGTCATTCTAGATAGAAAATATTGGCAGTGGGATTTGTAGAATCCAGTGGGATTTGTAGAAAATCATGAGTGGGAGTGGGGGTTTCATAATGGGATTGGGCACAGCCCGAACAGAACAATCTGTTGTAAGCTTTAACATAATTGGGTTTATTTGCAAGGCTTGTGTAACTGTTTTAATGTCTACAATCACACATGCATATATATTGTGCAAATAATGCATATGGCATCTGTGGGGACAGTTTTTGAAGGAGTTCTGAAAGCCTGGCAAAGCCTGATTAATTAACAGTAAAATGCATTGTGAACCACCTATTTAAATCCTTTGCTCAGCCTTGATTCTGAATGATGTCACTTATCCTCAGCATAGGCCTGAGGTTGTCCTCAGGGTGACACCACAAATCCTTCATATTTTTTTACTTTCAGTCCACTCAGGAGGATGCATAGAGCCAATCTGGACAATAAACTGCTCCAGAGAGCTGTGCATCATGGTATAATGATGTCACTGTGAGCTTCGCACCACAAACTTACTGTCCTAAAAAGCTGTTTCATTCCACTGAATGATAGGGCTTCCCTGTGTATATCTATACATTAGCCAGTGCACATTTTGTGCAATTGATGTTCTTTTATTTTTAATAACAATGGAGGAAATGAAGGTCTTCTCTTCCTTGGCAAAACAAACAGGCACCCTGTTTGAGAGCTGTAACTTGAGTGCTGTTTCTACCTCTACAATATTGAAGATTGGCCCTGTCAAAGTTCATGGCCTTTGCAGTACTGTAAAACTACACTGTTTAGTACATTCAATGACTCAAGAATAAAAATTCTGTTACGTTTCAAACTTTGTGAATTTCTGCCTTTGACATTATGACCTTAAATTGAAAACTGAATGTCCTCCCTCCCCGCTCCCCAAACCTTATAAGTTATTAACTAGCATTACAAGAATGTGAAAAGGGAGAGAGGAAGAATAAGAATGCAAGTGAATCTCTGTAATGTATAAAACCCTTAAGGCAGCATGAATGTACTGATTTTAGTGTCTTTTATTATTTAAACATTCCTTTCTTATCTTGTGATATTTGGTCAGATCATTATTCATTATTAGGTATTTCAAAAAGTAGCATCTAGTGCTGCTATTAGCCTTTTGAGATTATGCTCTGGGAAGTTTTATGATTATATAAAGAAATAGGCCTGCTCATGCAGGATAGTGGCCTGCTCGTGACTGTGGCATGTGGCAGAATAAATACGGTATATTGCATGTAGGTGTTTTCCTTAACTGATTACCATTTATTTTTGTATTATTTATTTTTAAAGTAATTGGTAGGTAACTACCTACCAAATAATATCCATTGAACTGTATAGGCAATTTTAAAATTCAAGATTTAATCTTTATGGTCACCAAATAAATATTTAGGAAATGGTTTCTGGTGCATGATGAATAGCACAGGGGATAACCCAGCCCTCTGGCATCCTAAATAAGGAAAAAACCAGACACGGGTTCATGTAGGAAGAAGGTTTTATATATGTATTGGTTCAACCATGTAACATTCTACCATTCTCAAACGATTTGAAATTTACCTCCATGTTCTCTACTTGGCAGACCAAAGAAAGGAAATGAACCAAATGCAAAGAAAGAAGTGAAAATTTGTCCTAAAAAGAAAGAATGGCTTTGGAGAAAAAAATGACTGAGGGAAATATGGGACAGAATATGACAAAAGTGACTGAGGGAAATAAGGGGAGGGATATTATACAAAGAAGACCATCACCTGTTTTCTGTCAACTCAGAATACAGGACATAGAGTGAGGCAGTTGTTACAGGAAGATATGAGTTAGCCATTGCAGAATCTCTTTTGAATGCAGTATGCATGTCCCTTGGAGCCAGTCATTCCAATGACTTCACTTTCAGTTAATCTTGGCCTCAGGAAAGTAATATAACACTACGCTTGTTGCAACTTGCCAGTGATGACTTGGTTAGATTTCTGTTATTTCTTCTAGAACATGACATCCTATCGACTAAAAGTGAAAGAGTCATGGTCAGGGTTATACAAGCGTAGATAAGCAAGAGAAGTTCCAATGTTCAACTTCAGAAGTTGAACCTGACACCTGTCATTTGCAGTTTTCCTCATGGCAACACTGAATTCAAACAAAAATCAGGACCACTCTCTCTTTCTCCCTCTCCCTCTCTCATCCATCTATCACATTTTGCAACTGCCTATCACCCTCACTGAGGGACTGTTCTTCTATTTCTTTTACTATCCAGCTCAGCATACATCATCATTTCGTATCTAGAGATGTTCATATTTCGCAGTTTTTAAATTCCAGGCATTTAATCTATGCATTTAAATTTAACAAAGAAATAAATTTAATTAAAAATAGTATTTAATTTGTTAAACGTAATTAGAAATATTATTTTTATGTTACATTTAGTTACAAATATTATATAATTTAGGTTAAATTTAATTGGAAATATTTCCAAAGCATTTTTCTTGTAGTAGTATGCTGCCCTCTAGTGTAATACATCAAATTGGTATTTCTTGCCAATACCAAAGAAAAAGTACAAGAATTGATATACCAATAAACCATCAGTTTAGCCTGCAAACTGCAAGGTGTATTTTAAAAGAAGTTTTCAGATTTGGAGATGGTTTCTATATAATCACCCTTAGCTGATTCTGTTTTCTTACTCATGTATATTTGTAACTAATTATTCAAAACTCCTGGACCTTGCAGTATTGTCAAAATACATATATAGAAATAGTTTCTAAACCTTATAATAGGTTTAGGTTCACATAAAGCTAGATATTTTGCATGTATTTATTTTTATTATTTTTTCCTCAGAAGAGTAGTTGAAATCCTATAAAACTTCAGACGGTATAGAATTAAAACAGTTTTCCCAAAAGGTATTTCATTTATATTATTTTATATTGTATTTGTATTGTGAAATAATTGACACTTTCAGTGAACTAAAGTGGTCTAATAAAATAGCTTTAATTAAGGATGTAAAAATGATTGCTATCAAGTGTCTATGTCTTGAAGGGAAAATCTGTATTTGGATGCAATTCAAATCTCATATATTTTTGAAGCTATAGTGTTATATGTTAGCATGTAGACCTCTGATATACATCATAGTAGTTTTATTATTTACTAAGATAATACTATCTTGTTGACTGGGACAAACAGGCAAAGTAATTGAGAATCTGGTGGCATAAAAATTGTATAAATAAATAAGTAAAATTAACCTGTACAGCGGACTTTGGATAGAAGAAGTAAGAAGCAAGGAATCTGAGAAAAGGAGTTTCTTTTTACAGGCACTGAGGGAATGTAATAAATTTAGAGGAAGTAAAATCGCTTTGGGGTAGTTTCTCCCCACCAATCCAAAATGACCGAGGACTTCTTCAATTGAGGAATTTCTTGGTATTATAAAAAAACCTAACCTTTGCTGCCCAGGGCTCACTGGGAAGCAGTAAAAATTGGCATTTCCCTCCCTCAATAAAAATAAAAGGACATTTTTATGTCAAAATAGGGAGCCATGTGGAGTAAATAGGACAAAATACTAGCTTGAGGAAAATGTGTTGCCTCTTTAAGGCAATTGGAATGCATGCCCTGCTTGTAAAATGGAAGAATTGTTTATGTGAACTGTATCTATGCATGCAAAACGCTTATATAGCTTTGTCTTGAGACCAGTCATTCTTATTATTACTACTTTCATCAAACACTTTTGTTTTTCAAAGGAGCAGAATAAATCGACTATGCTACAACCTTTTCCCCTCACTTCCTCTCAAGTTGTTCAGTTCTAGGCTACTATTTATACAATATGCTGTATCATTACTTAGGATTGGAACTTCTTATAATAATATTTTTATTTGGATTTATTTTAGTAACTATGCTCTTAATGATTTTAGACTCCATTATACTATTTCTCTCTTATGCGCATATGCACAGAAGGATGTCATACATCTTTTATTCCATGTTTTGTTTGCATCTGGTCTTAGGGCTGCAGTAAATCTGAATTGGTTCTATTTTCCTTATTTAAAAGAATGTATTTTCATCCTATAGCTCTTAACCATACGGGGGAGCCAGAGCCCAATTTCTCAGTATGTGGATTTTAGAAATGTTACAACAATTGTACAACAAAGGAAACTGAATATGAAATGATTTGCAGAGGGAAACTACTTAATTAGAAACAGCACCAGTAGCAGAGAGAGCGTTATCAAAGCCTACTGATTCATATCGGCAATCTAATTTGAAAAAGCCACCTATTTTCTAAAAAATGGTAGCAAATCCTGATTTCCAAGGCAACAAAATATATCAGTAGTAGCAATTCCATCCGTACTTGTGAAGGTTGTGAGACTCTGGAGAGAAAGAACCTGTTTTAGGGAATCAAAGTCTACTACAGAGTGGATTTTTCATTCATTTAATCTGCTGTGATTAGTTTCGAAACCCAAGTACACCAAAGCAATTGTCAAAGAAACTGCTGGATTATATCTTTTATAAGGTAGTTCAGGGAACCTTTCCCTATTTGAAAATCACATTCTTGTGGACTTATTGTTTGGAGACAACATGGGGATGGCCACAACGAAAAAAAATGCAGATCACTCTTTTGCTCTCCCTTTTTCTCTCTTATTTTAATTTTGGTTTTTCTACCACCCTCCCCCCCCCTTGCTCAGTGGATTCCCAAAAGATTTGATTACTTAGGCTATTTCCTTATGAGTGATCGAGAGCATCTTATGGGCTGTAATAATCATCCATGCACTCAATATACCATATTGGTACTAAAGACAGGCTTTATACAACCACAATAATTGCTGAAAGATGCTACAAGACATTATAAATGACTAGTGAGGAATCCTAGTTAGAAATTAGAGACTTGCAAATGGCTTGCACCTGATTTGTAGAATATATAGCAATTGTATAGTGGTTTCAGTTAGTATGTTAATGATGCTTTTTTAAAGCCTGTGCTTGTAAGTGTTATTTATAGGTTTCTCCCGTGGATTTTAACAGCCAAGAAGGCCAATCCCTGTGTAAATCTGGTTAATAGGTTTAGAGGGAAAATATAACATTGATATTTAATATTTATTACATTTTTAATCCACTCCATGATGTTTTCTGAGTGGATTATGCAAAAATCAATCAATAAAATCAGCAGCAGTAACCTGCACAGAAAAGAGGGAAATGTAAAATGCCAAAAAAAAATAACTGTTGTAACCAAGGATATTAAAATTATTTTTGCAAGAAAGGATTTAAAAGTTGAAATACCTAAGAGAGGTTTCTAGTATGGTAAAAGAAATAGAAAGGCAGCAGAGTAGATGTCTTCAGAAAGAGCATTTCATGGATAGGGCATCATCACTGTAAGATCATTTCCCACGCATCCATCTTCCTACCTTCATTTGGGCCTCCGAAAATAAATTGCATAGGAAGAGATGCTACTTTAGTTCATTAGCCTTTTCCTGCCTAGCATCCCCCAGAGATCCGGACTTCAGCGCCAGTTTTTTCCCGGCAAGCATGTTCATTGCTGAGAATTCTAGGAATTTATGTTATTTTTTAGCGAACCAATTTATTAATTGCCTTACTCACCAAGGCAACTCTAGGTGGGGGTACCACAATAAAATAATAATTTAAAACAGGCTAAATATAACCAGCATTAAGCAAATCAACTCCACCCATATTGAGAAATAGCAATACAAACACAGCCATGAGTGAGGTCATAAATTGTCCTGTCTCGGGCACTGTTAAATAAGCTAGATCTGTATGGCTTTCTTAAAGGGCAACACCATTGGAAACATATAGACCCATGATGGCAAACCTATGGCATGGGCACAGGTAGCATGCAGAGCCATCTTGCTGGGCACACAAGCTATCGGCCAACTTATCTCCCTCCAGCTGAGCATGCACATGCATGCATCTTCGGGCCTCCGCTATGCATGAGCAGGATTGCAGCAGAAAATCCAGCTGGTCTTCGGCGCTCTCCTGCGCGTGCATATGTGACTGCTCATGTGTGCATGAGTGCCCACATGCAGCGCGTGTGCATTGCACGTGCAAAAGCTGCATGCATGCGCAGTTGGTGCAGTTGCACATGCAGCACATGTGGAGGAGCCGCATGCAAGTGTGGATGGCACGCGCAAAGCACGTACTTTTCGACACTCAGTAAGTAAAAGGTTCGCCACCACTGATACAGACTATCCTAGTTTACTACAAGGATAAACAAAATTAAACAATTGCTTTTGACGTGATGTTGCAATTAAAGAATAATGTTATTTATTTAATTAACTATAAGTTGCCACTCCAGTGGCTTACAAACTATAATAAGTAAAACAATTAAAAACATAAAACAAAATACAATAAGACAGCCCAGACTACAAGCAAGTTTAAAACCAAGTATGTCAGCTGCCCTTCAACAGGCCTGAGACCAAAAACAGGTTTTAATGGCTTTGTGGAACCCCACAAGAGTCCACTCCATTCGTATCTCAGTGTTTCTTCTTAAATATCTGTCTGTGAAATTAGAAAAATTGGGCTGTTGCTTTGTTACAGTTATAAATTATATTTTCATTTTAAAAATACCCAGGGCAGCTAAGAAAATCAACAACTGGGTTATTATAATTTTTTATCCAACTAGAGTTATTAAGAATTATTAAGCTAGAGTTATAGAATTATTAAGCCAAATAATTCTTGCAGGATTCAATCTGGGTCGGTCATCGGGACCAGAGGTTTACTCTTCTGAGCTTTCGGATTCACGCGCCAGCCATCAATACCCCCAATCAACATCTAAAAAGCCACATATAACAGGCACCACACAAAGAAAAGACCAAAGTACACCCTCTGCCTCATTTGTGAAAGATACGGGCAGCTAACTCATTTGTCAAATAATTCTTTCATATTATGGTTAGATTTTCAAATCTTGTATTAGAGCTACACTTCTCCATCCAAGTAAAAGAGAACAGAAACTTTTATAGTCTGGCAGAAACTACAGAGCACAAGGCTATTAAGAAAGGAGCTATTCATATAAACATTTCTATCAAATGGCTTCATGGACAAGTTATAATTCATTTATTTCACAAGGGACTTCTAACTCTATCTAAAATTAACCATGGGATGATGTTCTCATGACTATAAATGGATGACCACATTGTTAAGGCTATTTAAGAGATTATCTCATAATAAATATCTTGTGGTCAAAAATTCTGGGTTGCTATTTATAATAGTAAATTTTTAAAAATTCTTTTTAAGCATTTTCTGTTTTATGGAACTTTCACATCAAAAATAATCCTTCAGACTTAAAAAAGTTCAAGAATATGAGTGCTTTAACAGTGACCATTATTATGATTGAGCTTTTTGTGTTAGTTTTCTATTGGCAAGGGTTTGATACAAGAGATCATTCCAGCTTGAAGTGTTAGATACAAGTGTCTTGTTAGCAGAAAAAAACTGAATTTCTTTCTTTTTTTCTCATGACAGAGGAATCCAAATGTCTTGCTCTAAACCTTTATTAAATTTAGATTTGGGGTTTCTTAGATTTTTCTAATACTATTTCTTCAAAGCTGGCCTTAATTAAAGGTAAGGTACAGTACTAGGCAATGTGACATTAGAGTGATTTTGCTGAACTAAAATTTGATGGTATGATTTGAAAGGTGTTTTCTTTGAGATTGTAAACACACATTTAATTCTCATGTTGTTGTGCTGCTCTGGAGTCATTTGTGCTGCAAATTCTTTTCTAGGGGATTCCTGTTCTCTGATTTTGACATAGTACAGTCAGCGTGAAGGACATCTTGTTATTAAAGGACAGCCTGTTATTAAAGGTTGAAAACACACTCCTGCTGTAGCTTTATTTAGAGCTTTTCTCTACAAAGCAATTGCAGTGGACATGCCCCGCTTGACATTTGATTACAAAGTTTATTTTAATCTTAGATTTCAAAGGGATATACTTTCCTTTCAACGTCTGAAGCCTGCAAACCTCAAACTACAGGGCAAAAATCCTGCAGTTCTTTCGGGTAGCTAAGTCAAGACCTCAAGTTGTGCAGGGCGAGCATCCTTAAGTTGCTCTCTAGAAGACTGCCCTGGTTGAGTTTGGAAAATCAGTGGCCGAATCTTTTAATTAAAAGAGTAGAAGGCTGCGTTTATTACAGTGACGCTAAAGAGGCCCTCTGTGATACTGCTTCCTTCTCTCTGATATGGTTACAGGAAGATTTGTGAGCAGCTTTCTAATTTAAAACAAACAGTCTTGCTTGCAAGATACAACCACCTGTTTGATTATGAAGAGTAACGGAAACATGCAACCCCCCCCCCCCCAGACAACTGTCCCTTCCCGTTATTGCTTGTGTATCTAGCAGCATTACTGATCTCATCATTGACATTTAGGTGTATATTTGCTGAGGAACAGCTGGACTTAAAAATACCTTCCTGG
>JANHFJ010003089.1:368788-390264 GCA_032468195.1 Cerberus rynchops
TAGAGACGATATTTTCTCGAAGACGAGCTTCGTAACCTGAAACTTTCGTAACCAGAGTCTTTCGTAAGTAGAGGTACTACTGTACATGACCTAGACTGAACAGTTTAGTAGTATTTTTGTTCTTGAAGTCTCATATATATATATATAGCATAGAAATGTCCTGCATTTGAAATACAATATATAATCGGTAGTAGAGATTATTAATAGAATTTTTATGGAGCAGTTTGTATAGTAGAAAACAGCTCTGTATAAATATTAGGCTTACCATTATCATTACTTGTCTCCTTCATAACACATTCTTTTATAAAAACATGTGTCAAGCCCAGTGAAAATGATTTGATAGAATGGAATGAAAATGAAAATTGGATCATATAACTTGGGACTATGAAGATACAGGCCACAGAAATTGATAATTTATACACTGATTTTTAAGACTTCAATAATAATTGGAAATTTTGCATTTCTTGCAACCAATGTATACCACTCTGAAACTATCCCACTAAATTCAATTACTCTTATTTAGGGAGAGTAAACATACAGGATTGCAGGCTTAGTTACACTTAAGCTAGTATATATATATATTTGCCTGAAATAGTTCTGTATTTAACATTATGTAATCCCATCAGCTATCCTTGAATTTTGCTACTGTAATATCCAATACTTCAGAGGCTAATTCATAAAAAATAATCTTAAGGTAACTCAAAAGTGTATCAATTAACAGGGAAGATATGATTCTCAAGATTTAAATAAATGTAAGCCTCTGGTGTACCAAAGTAAATTCCTGCTTAAGAACCCCAAAGCTACACAGTATTTCAATACATTTTGAGACAGCTGAAATATAGTCCGTAAATCTATCAAAGTCATATTTCTGCAGATATTAGTGACTGAGGAATTAGCACTGTAATGATCTAACAAACATAATAATCCATTTTGGCTACTGAACAATGAAAGCACTGTGATGGCTCAGTGATAACTAAGTTCATTCATTTTGTCTTTACTCTGGCATCAGTCATCCATAAAACTATGCAACCATAAGGAAACCAGAAAAGGAATAAAAGAAAACTCACATTATCCATCTGCTTCCAACACATGTCAAGATATTGTTGTGCTTTTCGGCCCTCTTGAAGGTGCTGGAACATAATAAACAAGAGGTTTTATAAACCCCATCTTGCTTTTAAAACTGTTCAGCTTAATCTCACAAAATGATATAAATCAATCAAAAGGAAAAACAGAATGCCAAACAAGAATGTAAATCACAACAGAAGCACCATCATTTTAACATTACCAATCTGCATTCATCCATTGTTTTCTTTCTTTCAAAGATGTAAAAATGCTATTTTTAGCATTTAAGATAGCATTTTTACATTTTTAACTTAAATTAACTTCAATATTTTAAGAGATGCAATAGAAGGAACTACAATTCATGTAATTACCGGTATGCGGATTATATCAATGCATGAATTCCTTGAGCATTGATATCAGGTTTTACTGCTACATTCTCTATAGCTGGGGAAAAAAAGCTCCCTTAGGTATATAATTGCTTCTTTATATTTTCAAAAATGTAGTATTTCTAAAAATCATCAAATATATTAAGTACTAAATAACATAGTACTAGAAAAAACTTGCTGAGTTTTACAAGTGACTCAACTTCTATTAAGACTGTGACCAGAAGGAGCTTGTTTTAAGGTATCAGTTCCACTAGGGGCGGGGGAATAGACAGACTGACTGACAAACAATACAAGTATTTCAATAAAATACAACTCAAAAAACTAAACACATTTAAATGGACTATACTTTAGAATCTGATAGGCAGGTATATTTTTGCTGCATTTTTGCAATAGAATAATGCAGGACTACATGAAGATTTATATACAAGCTGGCCAAGCAGAAGAGATATATAATTTTTTTTGCTGTTTTTGGATAAAACAAATAATTAAATTGTCCTAATATTCACAGATAGTTCACCAAAACAGTAACTTGGATCTCCCACCCCCATCCTTTTACCAGTTTCCTTTCTGTTTTGAGTTCGTGGGAGTATCTCATCAGTTCTCCATATACCCTATGTCCCAATTCTTCTGCTACTACTTCACGCTGTCCTGCGTAGTCATTTAATTCATTAAGAATATTATAAAAGGCTATACATGAGGTAAACCTGGCAGAATACAGGAAATAAAAGAGATATTTCATTATTAACGTGGGTGTATAACTGCTTTTCTTCAACAAAACAAAAAGTAAATGAACGTGAAGACCTGTGTAGACCTTAAAAAAAATGAACCTCAAACAAACAGAGTCCAAAGCCACTTCTCCTTAGAGAAACTTGTAAGATCAGCAGGAATTTATGCAGGAAGAAAATAAAGAATACCGCCCAAAGGCCCTGCAGAACAGAAGGATTTACTAAGATGTGAAATGAAAAGACTATTAAATTTAAAATCATAAGGAAAATTAAGCTTGATGCAGAAATGAGTCGCTTCATCTGGAAAATGGGACACACCATTCATATGTATCCTTTGAACGAAGATGTTTGCTACATAGTGAAGGGTTGGACACTTGGGTTAAGTCAAATATGTAACATTCTGACATTAATGTTGGGCAGTTTAGAGGTTTAGAACTGAATGGAGGAAAAGAATGGAGAAAAATGTATGGAAGGGAAGAACCAAGACATTATTTCTTAAAAATAGACCTCATAAAGTTATGCTGCTTTTCTAAAATCATCAGGTCTTGAACATACTTGAAGAATTTGGAAATCACATTAATCCAGATATTTTTACTTTATTATAAAATAATATTTTTAATATATAACTATGTTCTATGAAAAATGTACTTATCTTAAACATTTAAATCCCAACAATCCTGATAATGGGATTAGAACAAGATCCATATATATTTCATATTCATATTACCTGGGCTCTTCGTCTTTGGATGAACGTTTAGGACAGTATTTCTTTACCAGATTTCTGTTAGAGAGAGAAAGAGAGAGACGGGCTTTTAAAAAAGGGCAAAGTGAGCTTAATAATCCATCTCAGTGGGGAATATGCGGATTCACATGTACCAAAATCCCCAATGCCATGTCAGCATAGCCAGGAGGAAAAATAAGACAACCAGTTGCCCAGCATTAGATTAACTATATTTGCATACATTATTTACATTTGTTTAAAACAAATAAGTTATATAAAAAAGTAAAAATTATTCCACAGTTGAGTAATTGCAGGTAGTCCTCACTTAATGACCACTCATTCAATGACAGTTCAAAGTTACAGAGTTGAGGCTATCTCACATCTCCAAGATCACATGAGCAGAGTTTGGGCACTTGGCAAATGGCTCACAATTACAAAAGTTGCAGCATCCCTGTCATGTGACTACCATTTACAACCAGGCACTGGCCCGGGACATAGTTTTAGTGGCCTAAGCAAACACTTCTGGATTCTCATCTCTTTCCATGTTGCAATCACATGATGTCCTCACTTAATGACACAAGTGGTCCTCATTAAAATTTCAGCAACAGGGATTGCCATTGTTAAGCAATGTGGTCATATGATGTCATGCTTTACAACCGCTTCGCTTAGCAACTAAAATTCCAGTTCCAATTGCTGTAACATTATCTATATTAGGTCAAAACCAGTCTGTCATATTTTCTTTTTGTATAAGGGTCACAATGCTAAAATGAAGCCAAAAGAAAAAGCAGAATTTTCTATGCACAGACTGACAAATTAATTTATAATTACAAATTCAGCAGTATTTTTACTGTCTTTTCCCAGAGAGGTAACGACATGGCTTTTTTTCAGTCAAAACAAGCCATTTTTCAAAAGACAGTAAAGAATAGCAACAGCAAAAGACTGACACTAAAAGAATACAGCAGAAATGCCAAAGATTCCAGTGGCCTTAAATTACCAAATTGCTCATAAATATCCCCACAAAGGAATAATGGTATATATTCTACATTTCACAGCAGGAAATCTATTTTATTTCCTCAAGTGATATACTAAGAACATAAAATAAATCATTCTTCCTTGGAGTAAATTTAAATTTAACCCTGCTCTAGTTTTTAGATAAATGAAAATTACCTGGCACTTAAATACTACAATATTCACACTTCATCAGTAGCAAAAGAAAGTGGGGGTGTTAGCAAAGGGGATTTAATGAATTATTCAAAATTAAGAAACGCCGATGACAGAAAGAAACTTTTCTCACAAAGGGCAACCATGGAAGGATGCCTGATATAAATGGCTAACAGATGTTGAACACATTCTACATACTGTAAAAAGGCCATGGGAAAATGTTGATGAACATTTTCCATCTATGCCTTTAAGATATATATGGGTAAGCACACTTTGCTATATATTGACTTTGTTAATGCCTGGGAGAGTCTCGTATAATATTAAGCACATGTCAAAAAATTCTTAGGGCAATGTGGAATTCATGGACTTCTTTCACAGGAGCCTTTAATGGAGAACTGACTTGGATAACTCACCCACATTTTATAGAGTGCTTATAAGATATCATTCATTTCTCATAATCTTTTCCCTTGTGTTGCTTTTGGCACAGCTGTTTTGAGGATAATAGAATAATATAACTCAGGATTTCCCAGACTATGAGCTATACTTCTGTTGGGGAGGTACAGACAGTCCAGTGGAAGTGTGAAGAACCTTTTAGCTAGCTTTATTGTTAAAATAAATTCACCTTTCCCAAAGCTTATTTATTTTGTTTTCATTGAGAATTTTGAATTTTTAAGCAAGGCGTGTACATAAAGATTATACCAAAGGGAGATCTGGTGGCAAAAGGGTTAGGCTGTAACTTTTGCAAATGCAAATTATTTATGCTGGTCTTCTATTTCAACACACTTTTATTATTATATTACAATTTTATAAATTTGCACAAGTAAGTAAAATATTAGTCCATAAGCAGATAGAATAAATATGTAAAACATTTCACTTTAAACCATTTTGAGTATGAAACTTTGCAAAGTAGGTTAGTTTTATGCATTCTGGAAATGGTTTTGCACTCATAACAATTTTGTTTCCAACTCAAAACATTTCTGAACGTGTTTTAAATGGGTTTAAATTGATTTGCATTCAAAATGGTTTAAATTGAAATATTTTGCACACCTTAGTGGTACATAGTAACCAAAGAGAGAATACCATTTTTAAAAGTATCTTTCTCTGGAGTATTTAGAGAAAAGCACTTAGTACTATTGTTGACAATTGGCAGTTTTATGGAAAAATCATTTTATTCTGGGAGCAATTAACTATGGAATGATAGGTTTTTCAGCATGAATCTCTTTAGAATATGAATTCATCTGTACAACTGTTGAATGAAAGTCTGCCACATCTACATTTGGATGACAATCAACCTCTTATGTTTTCAGTTTCAATTAAAGAAAAATGTACTTGAGAAACAAGAAACCACATTTGCTTTCAATCTAGAATTCATGCTAGTAAAGTATCTAGATATCTTGCCAAACTTTCTAAATATAGTAATTTAGGTAACTAAAACTTCATTTGGCTCTGCACAAATTATATAGTTTCCAATTCAACAGGATTATTTAAATAACGTCCTTCATCTTCAAAATCAAGTACAATATTCCTCAACGTGCGACCCCAATTGGGATCAGAACTTCCAATACTAAGCAAGGCGGCTGAATGAGTGGTGTAATCTTTTTTGCCTGATTTTGCAACCTTTTTGTCACAGTTATTAAGGGTATCAGAATAACAAGAGTTGGAAAGGACCTTGGGAGGTCCTCCAGTCCAACCCCCTCAGGCAGGAAACTGTATACCGTTTCAGACAAATGATTGTCCAATCTCTTCTTTAAAACATCCAATGTTGGAGCATTCTCAACTTCTGGAGACAGACCGTTCCATGGATTAATTGTTCTAACTGTCAGGAAATTTCTTCTTAGATTTCAGGTTGGTTCTCTCCTTTATTCATGCAGTTGTTAATCAAATTTGGCTTCCCCCAATGACTTTGCTTGTCATAAACTGGCTGGGAAGATTGTAAATGGTGATAACATGACCCCCTGGATGCCGCCACTATGTAACTATGTAAATAGGTGCCGGCTGCCAAGCACCTAAATTTTAATCACAAAACCGTGAGGATATTTTGATGATTGTGTGAGAATAGGGTAAGTCATGTTTTTCAATGCCTTTGTAACTCTGAATGGTTGCTAAATGAATGGTTGTAACTTTAGGACTATGCGCAATTCCATTTAGAGTAAGGGTCCCCAACCCCGGTCTGTTGACCAGCATTGGTCCGTGGCATGCCAGAAACTGGTCTATGCAAACAAGTGAAGCCCCATGCACAGACTACAGGCAGCACACAAAACCATGCCCTTCCCATCCACAGAAAAACCTCTCTCTCCACAGAACTGGTCCTGGTGCCCAAAAGATTGTGGGCCTCTATCCTAGAGACACCTATATTGTATTATCAATGCTTTCTCTTCCACTTCCATACACCAAGCCTTTGCCTTTTGCATCCAATGTGCCTTTGTGCGCCTCCTTCTTTGGACTCAGTTTCTCTGGTGAACGTTTCCTACGTGTTGTTAAAGCTGTGCTGTTTTTGGAAATCTTTCTGAACACAGCGCAGCTTTAGCCACTTCAGAAAGGTGGGTTGTCTTCGGAAATCTTCCCACCCCTTCCAAAATGGCGGAAGCTGTACCATCTTTAGGAACCTTTCTGAAGACAATACAGTTTTCCAAACTGGTTAAAGCTGTGCTGTCTTTGGAAACGTTCTACCCTACCCCCAAATTACTGCAGTGAAACACTGTGCACAAAAGGTGAAAGTTTGGTTTGGCAAGCGGGGAGATAATGCAGCTGGGCAGATGAATGCTTGCTGCTTGCTTGAGGGAATGGACTGGAGAACCCCATGGGCCTGGGGAGAAAAAGCAACTGGGAAAATTAATGCTTGGTGGTTTGTTGAGACTTCCTGGGACATGGCAAGTAGCTACAGAGTCACAGAAGTTTTGGGGCTGCTTGTCACCTTTCAAGGCAGGGTGGCCTAAAGGACCGAAATGGGAGGGGAGAGAAATGGGTGGGAGAATTGGAATAAGTCCCTTATCTTACCAAGGCTTGGGTTTGAAAGGGACCAAGGCACTCATTTAACAACATGGGATTCTTGGTTAATAACCATATTGAGGAGAGCCAGGGTTGCCGTAGTAAGTCGATGCAGTCACATGACACAACTACACCAATTTACAATGGAAATTCTGGTCCACATTTTGGTCATAACTTGAGGACTACCTGTACACATCTGAGAATAATTACTTAAATTCAATGAAATTCAGATTTAATAGTTAGCATTCTCAATTTTAGTAGACAATGGAGTAAGCAAGAGGAACATATATTTGTGTGGCATAGTGTCACGTACTATTATTTGTGACATGTGAATAGCCCAACACAGAATATATGCTATCAGGTCTACATGGGGAAAATGTTTAAAACTTATTAACTGATGTGCTTATCATTGTAATAAACAGAGAAATATACAAACTAAGAGATAATTCTCTAAACCAGTGCTTCCCAAACTTTTCCCTTCATTTCCCCAAATTGCTTATCAGAAAGTCCTTAAATGACCCTGTTTTGATTAGATAATAGGTTTGTTACCCAAAGAATAACCACTTTTATGTAATTTACCTAGTTTTGAGAAGCACTGCTCTAAACAGAAGAAAGTATGAGAATATTACAGAAAAGGAAATGAAACTAGATGAGAATCCAAAAACATAAATTAATTGAAATGGATCTTAAGAAACAGAGAATGTTCTGAAATTTGTTAATTAGGGAAAAATCCACTGCTCACAATATTTTTTTCAAACATTAATGTAAAAAGCATCAATCTGGAAAGAAATGTATCAGCATTAATAGTTTGCTTCTATATTGTGCTGTCCACAGTAAAGGATTGTATCTAAATATTTCAGCAACCAGTTTACATTCTCAGCTCTCAAGTATGACACTTACCATAATATAAAAGCAATAATATCCCTTAACAATAGGAAAACAGTGAACATTAAAACAAAAAATCACTATTGGCTCTTACACATCTGTTGCTAAATTCCAATGAACGTATTTACAACTTCCAATATTTTCAATTTCCTATCATTGTAAAAACTATAACAAATTCCTTTTACTTTATCTATCAAGGTCAGAAGAATATAATCCAATGAAAAATAACAAGAGGAAATCCTAAGAAACTGAAGGTATCTTTTTTCACCACATACTGAAAAGCCATGAAAAACAACATAAAAGGACAGAAAATGAGAAGTCGTATTTTAATTCAGACCTCTATAACCATAACCTTATCTATGGGGAAAAAGTGCAAAACTATGTGATGTTTCAAACAGAGCAAATGAGTTACAGCAGTCATCAATAGTGAGTTGTTGTTTTTTTAAAAAAACTGTTTTAGGTGCCTTTCGATTAAAATAATCTATTTCTGTTCTGGTTTTTCTGCAAAGTATGGCATGCTATTTGTTATACAAGCTTTTGTTTGCATATCTGAATTAAATACATGTCTTTACTTGTGCCAAAATGGACAGAATTAAAGTGGAAGGAATCAAAAGTTAGATATTTACAGAAAGTAGTAACTATTTTGAAAAGAATAGAAAAACATTGGTTTTTACTGCATGGTTAAAATATATTTAATCTTCCAAGATTACAGTATTTGGGCAATGATTTTTAGTTAACATCTAAATTTAAGAACTTTACAAATAACTTACCTCAGTTGCTTTGCATAATTTTGTTCAATCTCTATCCTTTCTTTAACAAATTTTGCATATCTTTCCAGGAAATCAATGCCCCACTGCGTGTGCTTCTCTAAATTATCAAACTGATCCTATAAAATGTGAGAGGGAAAAGAAACAGTCGTCATGCCAATGGAAAAAAACTCAAATTCAATAAATGCTCTTTTTAATATACTAAAAACAAAGATAACACACACAAAAATACACATAATTTTTTTTAGCAAATATGATCTTAAAAAAAAAGGTGCCATCAAAAGGACAGTACTTCCGAATCCTCCTATGATCTTAACATAATCCAACTAACACTTTAAGAAATACTTGGAATCCTAACTCTAGAGATGCTGAGATTTTGGCAGTACCAAGATCTTTAGAGGAGCAGCACGGTTGTTAGAAAGCGGCAGTCCAGGTTTGAGACCCAAGTTCATGTGACAGGGTGAGCTTCCGTCCTCAATCCAGCTCCTGCCAATCTAGCAGTTCGAAAGTGTACAAATATAAGTAGATAAACAGGTACCACTTCAGTGGGAAAGTAACAGCATTCCGTGACATCATGCTGATCACATGACCATGGAAATATCTTCAGACAGCGTGGCCCAATGGCCTTGAAACAGAGATGAGAACCGTCACCCATAGTTGGCAACAATTAGCGGAGTAAAATCTGCTGGGGAAGGAACTACATGGTTGTTAGACAAACTGTAAAAGCTAATGGTGGGGGCATTGTGGCATTAACTCTTGCAGTCTGCATAAGGTATGCTGTGTATTGGTTGTCATGAATCCAGTGATCATCTCTGCATACATAGAGTAAGGGGATCACTGACCGATGAGCCATGGCAGCATTTGGAGAAATAAAACATATTTATGTAAATTATTATTTTTACTTAATTTGATAATTTTCTCATTTATTTTTGATTCTCTTCAAGCTGAATGCATACTAGAATGGCAATAATAATAGGTGCTCTTCTCCCTTTAGAGAAGATTCTGATGAACAAGAGAACTTTTTAGACATTCTGAATTCAAATACAATACACACTTTTGTAGAAAATGTATTTTCATGTAATTTACTTAATTAAATCTAACTTTCTATGTGTAAAATGGATAGCAGAATCAAGGGTTAACATTAATTCTGAAAGGAGGTAAGTTGAATGGCTGCTTTATTAAACCAATATTAACAATAGCAATAATATGGTACTACATAGCAAAAAATATTAATATGAAATCCATATTGTAATTTAACACAAATAAAAAAACACATGATCAGAATTAACTATCAGCAATATAAACAAGTCAGATATAATATGAAAGAAGGCCAGAAGTACAGATAGCTAGTAAAACAGAGAGCTAGGAAAGATAGCTTGGGGGAAAAAAACCTAGAAAATGTGGTCAAAATTGGGAAATATCCCCTTTCTTGTCCCTCTGTGAGAAATAAACTAATTCAAATGCTGATGAGCAGCACTTATCAGCAGTTCCTTGCTGGAAATCTCTGCAAGTTCTCTAATTTTGTACAATAATTATTTTGTCTATTCCTTGTACATAAGTGGGTCATAATTGTTGCTTTGATAAAATCAAGATATTGGAGATATAGCCAGAAGAATATATGCATTGCTCACTTAAAGTCATATTGATAGCCTATGAATTTTAGACCAGAGAGTAGCAATAGAATAAGCATAAATCCAATGAACCAATTTCTGAATGGGAAAAAAATTAGAAATAGGTCAGCTTCTTACAATGTCAACCTTCAAAGTCATCTCATTTACATCCATCTTTCCAAAATGAATTTCCATACAAGCTGACTAGAATTTGTTATTTTATTGAAAATATTGACGGTTTACATGTATCATCTGAGAATAGGAATGTTTATACTATGATACATAAACAAATCAAAACACAATCTAAAAATTCAAGTCCTAAAAACTTATAACTAAGACTCAATGCTACCAAGTCTGATTTAGTCCAATTATGAATAAATTAGAACAGCTCATATTAGAAAAAAAGATGAGAGATTTGAACATAGTTATGAAACATAAATCATTATGTATACAAACATCTTGGTTTTGTCGTTCTACTAGAATATTAATATTTTCAAAATTTCTAATAACAAAAACAAAAGCTTTTAAGACAATACTGCATTTTTTAAAAAGAAAGTATCTTTAATATCTACTATAAAATAAATAAAAAAATTAAAAATATTTTTGATAATCACTAATGATCTAAGGGCTGAATAAATCACATTTACCCAAAATTTAAACTTCTGTCAGAACCCATAATAAAGCAAACTGCACTTCAGAAATGCTCAAGAAATCAAATTAAAACCTTTCTCAACATCTAAACAAATAACCTAGAATCTTAGATCCAAACTACAATTAATTAATTCTATATCATTTAGAAATCGAATGATTCTGGGTAGGTCACAACAATCAAAAAAGACAATTACAACAAAATCAATAAAGGATAAAAATAGTTAAAAGAAAGCAGGGCATGATAAAGAGACTCACTCTCCCCTGCCAAGGGCTTGGGTGGAAAGACAGGTCTTCATGAATAATACAAAAGAAAAATAAACGAAATACTTCATCAGAAATGAATAAAATGGGAAAGAAAAGGGGAAAATTACAGTCATGCCAAAGACTGTCATTTGTTATTCTTTCTAGTATTATGTAAATAAAGTTACAATTAATAAATTGAATCACATCCAGTACTATATAAATAAAATGACAGTTAATAAATTAAATCATATCTAATTAGAAAGGGGAAAAAAAAAGAAAGTCCATGCCATGAACTAAACTTGGAAACTTAAAAAAACAGAAAGAAAAAGGCATTTCTGTATTGTTGCCAACACACATGTATCATCAGCAGGTGATTCCAACACAATGGATATTTTTCTTATTGATTTATCACCCAAATGATCAAGGCATTATCTTTTATCCAAACAGATTAAATGGAAACCTAAACAGTGCATCTCCATTTTAAATAGTCTAGATACTGTTTGCTCTGAAAAGGAAGTCTCCTAGCCAATGATTAAAACATTTACTCCCGTTAAGTTCTATTTAGCTGAAATGTATACTTTAGGGAAAGAGAATTTTAAAATTGCAGCTATCATCATAGCAGTCAAGACATTTAATAGCTATCTGCTAAATATGCTGAATGTAGGCAGGCAGTTTCAATTTGCCATTTCAGCCACTTTGTGTTAGAAATATTGCATCTGACAGGTGAATGCAATTTAATTTTACAAAATAGGACACAATAAAATTAAAAGTGGAAGGTGAAGCAATATGTGACTACAAAGGGAAACCCTGTTTTAGCCATGGTTAACAATTATAGCTCACATATTTGTACTTACTCTCTCCACCACATAAAACATATATGACCAAATTTGCTCAGCTTCATTTTAATCAGTCTTAATTACATGATTATAACCACTCATGTTTTCACCCAATTGGAAGTCTATCTCTGCTTAGACATAACAATACTCTACAGAGCCTAGAACAGGGGTGTCAAACTCACGTTGTCATGAGAAATATTGGGACTTTTACACCCTTCGCTAAACCGGATGGTGTCAGCACGTGATGCATCCGACCTGCAGGCCGCGAGTTTGACAGCCCTGGCCTAGAAGTATCTTTCCAAATAAAAAGTGTTTTCCCCCTGTTTTTAATAGTTTCCCATATCCAATTTTGGCACTAAATATTCAAGATATCAAATACCGTATATCCAAATTTCTAATGTTCATGAATATACTGATCTGCAGTCCTGTAAAGACTTCAAAATCCTTCCAAATGCAGAGATAGTTCTCAGATATCTTTTTGGCAGCCAATGTGTTTTAGGAATTGTTGGCATACAGCACTTGAGAAAAACTAGTTTAAAAGTAGCACTTTAGTCCATGTTACACAAATTTGTATTGATCACGTATTTCAAACAGTAGGTCTATTTCGTAGCTGGAAGTATGCCAGCATGCATAATGTTGAAACCAGACACACTATTTAATATTTAATCAACTATGATGACATTAGCTACCACCAATTACATCAAACAACTACTATACTTGAACTTTTTCTGTTTAATAATTCTATCACTGCAAACAGTTAATGTATTTTTTCTGTTCAACACAAACACAAATAAAAATAACTTTGCTCAAGGATGCATTATATACTGTGACAAAAAGCATAAAATATAACTACTTTCCATTTTCAGTAATTTGGGAAATATTCTATACATATAAGGTCTCTTTTACTGGATTTTATAGTATGTAGAAGAAGCTACAATTATGCCACAGCTCTCTGCTCGCTATCACCAATATATTCATACTGAAAAATACTGAGTTGTACTTTCTGATCTGCTCAATAAATCCATACTTATTCAACAGATGTATAAAAGGATGGAATAACAGTTTAATCAAAAGAACAATTAACTGGTTGATAATATATGAATATATACTAGAATGATGATGCGAGAATTTATATAAACTGTAAGTGAGGACTATGAAAAGATAGTATAAATAATTTGTAACCAACCAACGCACTATAATTGGAAGATGGTTTTATGTTTTTATGTTTTGTTTGTGTAGGTATGTATGTATGCTTGTTTGAAAATAAACTATTTAAAAATAAATAAATAAATCCATACTTATATGTAAACCAAAGAAATTCATAGAAAATTATTAAAAAGCATGAAACCATCAAACACTCTTGTATAGCTCCAAGCATTACACAGGATTATCTCATTTATTCTAATAATTATTTTATAAATTAATACAAGCTGGGGAACAATTACTGGAACAAGATCATTTGATAGCTTTATGGATAAGCATACTTGCATCAAGGTCTTCTCCATTCAATGTCTATCATAGAATATTAATTCTTATATGAAATATGATGTAATATGCAAAAATATTCAGAACAATAAGTATTGCAACAAAAAATAATTAGAATTAGTATTAATGAAGATTAAAGATGTAGCATTGCTAGAATAGTCAATATTGAGAAAGTAACATTAATTAAATCCCATCTAAAATCTGAGATGGATTAAGTATTTCCTAGTGAAAACACTGAACATCTAGAGCAGGAGTGTAAAGCTCAAGGCCCGTGAGCCAGGAGTGCTTAAATCTGGCTCACGGGGTCAGTCTGTAAATAGTAAAGGACCAGCCTGTGGTGCCTCTGGCAGCCAAAACAGGGTGCAGTGGGCTCCCCGTACCGTGTTTTTTTCCTGTACAGCCTCCCATGTTTAGAGCGAAGCTGCTGAAATGAACAGAAAATGAGTCTTCTTGGAAAAGTTTTCCTTCTGGTACCTTAATAGTAATACACTTTCACAGATATTTGGTCTACACTACTCAATGGTACAGACTTATTAGCCGTGTCTCTGGGCTCTTGGTAGTCCATAATTATAAAATACAACAACAAAATCACCACAGTAAATTATAGTTAAATTAAATTGAAATCACATAATATAAACCAACAATGTTAGAATTCTTTCAAAAGCCTAAAAGAATATAGACAGTCTTCAATTTATGACCTTAATTGAACCTGGTAGAACCTAATTCTGCTAGGAATTATGGTATAAATTTTGCTGGTTAAGCAAGTCATCACATGACCCACCCCATTTTACAATTTTTTTATAACAGTCATTAAGCAACACTGCAATCATTAAGCGAACCCATTCTCCACAATGGGTGGGGTTTTTGTTGGAAACTGGAGGTAAACATCAGTTTCCAGCAAAAACATTTGGCATTGTGGTCACATGATTGCAGAATGCTGCAAATGGCCGTAAATGTGGGCTGGATGCCAAGTGCCCAAAATGAAATCATGTAACTATGGGGAGGAGGAGCAGCTGTCAAGCAACCAGAAAATAAGAATACAAATACAGAATAACAGCGTTGGAAGGGAACTTGGAGTCTTCTAGTCCAACTCCCTGCTCAAGGAAGAAGCCCTATACCCATGGTGGAGAACCTATGGAAGATGTGCCAGAAGCGGCATGCAAAACCATCCCACAAAAAATGCGCAGGACTGCTGGCTCCTCGTCCTGTGGCATCCAGTGTGCACATGTGTGCATGCGCACCATTTGTCATGCGCACATGCATGCCATGAACCTGGAAACCTGGCCGGCCCTTGGAGCATGCTGGGATGCTGCGCTTCAGTGCTCCCGTGCGCGTGAAGCTGGCTGGCATGCATCACTGCACAAGAACAGGACAAGGAGCCAGCAGTGCTACGTGTTTTTCGCGGGTGGTTTTGCGTGCCCTTCTGGCACACAAGCCGACACATGGTGACATCAAAGGTTCTCCACCACTGCCCTACACCATTTCAAATAAATGATTATCCAATCTCTTCTTTAAAACTTGCAGTGTTGGAGCATTCACAACTTCCAGCGGCAAGTTGTTCCACTAATTGTCCTGTTATGAAATTTCTCCTTAGTTCTAGGTTAGTTCTCTCCTTGATTAGTTTCCATCCATTGCTTCTTGTTCCGCCTTTGACTCCCTCTTCTTTGTAATAGTCCCATAGATATTGGAACACTGATATCATGTCACCCCTAACCATTATTTTCATTAAACTAGACATACCCAATTCCAGCCACCATTTTTTTATGTTTTAGCCTCCAGTCCCCTAATCATCTTTGTTGCTCTTTTCCGCAGCTTCTGCAGCCTCCATAACCACATGAAAGCACTAAAGAGCTCACCCATCCACAAATCACACAAGATCCAGATTTGCTTTCAAAAATAGTCGTTATTGGATATTGCTGAATGTTGATGTATAACTCAAAACGTCATGGTATATCATCTTTGACACATGTAATAGGTTCGCCACCACTGGTTTAGGCTCAAATATGAGTTCATATCATACTCAGTTAGGTTTACTTCTACAGATAGTCCTCGACTTACAACAGTTCATTTAGTGGCCATTTGAAGTTACAACGGGAAAAAGTGACATGACCATTTTTCACATTTATGGCCATTGCAGCATCTTCATGGTCACGTAATTAAAATTCAGCCGCTTGGCAACTGATTCATATTTATGACGGTTGCAGTATCCCAGGGTCATGTGATCACCTTCTGGGACCTTCTGACAAGCAAACTCAATGGGGAAAGCCAGTTTCACCTAACAATTGTGTTACCACATTAACAACTTCAGTAATTCACATAACATTTGTGACAGGACAAGTTGTAAAATGAGGCAAAACTCACTTAACAAATGTCTCTTCTGGCAACATACATTTTGTGCTCTTTTGTGCTCAATTAGCAGGATAACTGCTCTAAAATACAAGGTTTGAAGGATGCCCACCTATCTGTACTGGGACAGTGATTACCTGCAATAAATCCATGATTACAATAGAAGCTATAAGCTCAATTAATTGTTCACAGCCCTGATCCAATGAGGCATAGATTTACACATGTGCATTTCATTTACGCATACGCATTTCGTACCATGTATGACTGTGTATGTAACAAATAAAATTTGATTTGATTGATTTGATTTGACTTTGCCTAAGAGTGAGGGAACTTCAACACCAAACCAGAGTCAAGATCAAAGAGCTGGAGACAGATCTGAATGGGTGGTAGATACAGTTTAATACCCACAACATGTAGATATTCATAGCCTCTCAGTACAAGAGTAGGGTCCCTAATCATAAATAGTGTTTGTGTAATTTATTTTCTGCCCATTTGAGGTTCAGGTATCACGTCAGATCAGTGACAATGGTTGCCCTTGGCCCTGGAGGGGGAGATCTCAGAAAAGACATAATCAGTACACCCTTCTCAGGTGCAGGATAATACATATAATACAAGATAATTAGGACAGAAATCTGGTAGAATCAACTCCTGAGCACGGTGGAACCATGAGTTGATCTTGGGAATGAAGGTAGGGTCTGGTCTGAGTACTACCGTATTCGGGTGGAAGATACACAAGTCTGGCCTAGTGGACAAGGCCGCCAACTCTGACACCCCCCTAGCTGATGTGATGGCCACCAGAAAGGCCACTTTCAATGTTAGGAATCTCAGGGCTACTGATCTGAGTGGTTCATACGGTGGTTTGGTTAGCAACAGTAATACTCTCATCAGGTCCCATGCGTGATATCGATGCACCGTCGGCGGTCTCAGATTCGTGGCTCCACACAAAAAATGACATACGAGGGGGTGTTGCGACAGCGGTGTCGATGCGCCCTCCGATAACACTGAAGACAGGGCTGCTGCCTGTCTCCTAAGAGCATTGGGTGCCAGGCCCTTATCTAGGCTGGCTTGTAGAAAGTCTAGAACTCGTGCCACCGAGGCCGAGGTTGGGTTCTTGTCCTCCCTGGAGCACCAGTCGCAGAACGCCTTCCATGTGGCCTGGTAAATCCTAGTTGTAGATGCCCGTCTGGCAGCTTGAATAGTGGTGATCACGTTAGGGGACAGTCTTTTCCTGTGCAGTGTGTCTCCCACTCAACCTCCACACGGTCAGATGAAGCCACCAAGGGTCGGGGTGCTGCATCTCTCCCTGCGAGAGAGAGTCCACTGTGTGAGGAATGGTCCAATGTGGGGCCACCGATAGTTCTACAAGGTCGGCGAACCAGGATTTGCGCGGCCAGTGAGGTGCTAGGAGGACCAACTCCGCTTGTTCCTCCTGGATCTTCCTGAGGACTCTTGGTATGAAGGGAATGAGAGGGAAGGCATATAAGAGACCCCTGGGCCACGGACAGCGCAGGGCATCTACCCTTCCGACCCCTGAGTTCGGAACCTTGAGAAGAAGCAGGGTAGATGGGCGTTGTCTGGTGACGCAAAGAGGTCCGCGATTGGGTGACCGTAGCGCTCCGCAATCCGTTGGAACCACCTTGGGTGTAGTCTCCACTCCGCGTGGTCCACCGTTGTTCTGCTCAGCCAGCCCGCTCTCACATTGGCTTCTCCAGCTATGTGTTCCGCCTGGATGGATAGCAGGTGCTGCTCTGCCCAACGACCTAGCCGTTGAGCTTCCTTCATCAGGGCCGCCGACCTGGTGCCTCCCTGCTGGTTGATGTGGGCTTTGGTGGTCACATTGTCGGTCCAGATGAGGACATGCTGGTGCACCACCGAGTTGTGGAATCTGAGGAGGGCTAGGTGTTTGGAGTTTGGAGTTTGGAGTTTGAGCCAGTTGATGCTGGCCATTCTTTCTGCTGCTGACCAGCGTCCCTGGGCCATCTGGTGGTCCGTATGGGCCCCCCATCCCGTCAAGCTGGCGTCCGTGGTCACAGTGATCCTGTCTGGCTCCTGAAACAGGGAACCCCTCGAGATCGCTGGAGATCTCCACCAGCGGAGGGATTGTCGAACCTCTAGTGATAGATGAACTCTCCGACATGAATGGCTGGTGTGGTCCTTCTGGAACGGTAACAGGAGCCATTGCAAAGGCCTGGAGTGAAGCCACGCCCACGGTACTATGTTTATGCAGGAGACCATTTTCCCCAGAAGGCACGAAAGTGATGCTAGGGGTACCTTTCGTTCCCTCTGAATGAGATTCGTTAGGGCTCATAGGCTCTTCTGTCTGTCTGGTGACAGGTAAACCATACAGATCTGTGTGTCTATCAGCGCCCAGATGTAGGATCTTTGATGTCTGGGGTGAGATGGCTCTTCTTGTAGTTGATCGAGAATCCGTGATTCTGTAGAGTGTGGATCACTGTGCTCAGGTCCCGATGCACTGTTATCGGGGAGGAGGACTGTATCAGCACATCGTTTAGGTAGCATTGAATTCGGATAGGGATGGTCCTCAGGTGGGCTGCAATTGTTGCCATAACCTTTGTGAAGACCCTTAGTGCCGACGAGAGGCCGAACGGTAGCGCCTGGTATTGGTAGTGTCGGCCTTGATAGCAGAAACACAGGTATCTGCGATGCGATTGATTGATGGGAACGTGAAGGTATGCCTCGGCGAGGTCGACCGATGACAGCAGGTCCCCCCATCTGATGGACGCTAGAATGCTGTGTAGTGAGTGCATTTTGAAGCGGCGGTATACCAGATGTTCGTTGAGTCGTTTGAGATCCAGGATGGCTCTCCAACCCCCCGATGCCTTGGGGATTACGAAGAGGAGAGAGTAGAAGCCATGCCAGTAGATGAGCTGCTGGCACCGGCTCTATGGCTCTGATGGATATCAGGTGATCTATCGCCTGTTCCATGAGTGCCCTTCTCGCGGCACTTGTAGGCTCTGGGCAGTGCAAGAAACGAGGAGGAGGCATAGAGAAAAATTCCAGAAACAGTCCATTGCGAATGATGCTGCGGACCCAGCCGTCAGAGGTGGTCTCCTCCCATTGATCGACGAAGGTGGCCAGTCGGCCCCCAATGGGAGGGGACAGTGAAGCGTCATTAAGGGATCGACTGGAGCCTCCTCGAAAGGGCTTCTTGGCTCGATATGACTGCTTACCCCTGAAGTTCCGAAAAGGTTGTCGGTCCTGGGTCTGTGGGTAGGTTCTCTGATAGGATGTGGATGGCGGGTCCAACCTCGATATGTCAAGCACCAGAAATACGTCTTGGGTCAGCGGTTGGTTCCTCGTGTACTCGAGGAAAGTCTCTTCTTCCCGTCTTTTGTGGTCATCAGGACGGGGTCTAGAGTGTCGCCAAAAAGCTTATCGCCCTTGAAAGGGGCCGCCGATAGCCTGACCTTATGTTTCACCTTGGCCTGTCAAGAACGGAGCCAAAGGAGTCTATGAGCCGTGACTGCAGATCCTATGGAGCGTGCCGCAAACTTTGCTGCATTCAGTGTTGCGTCCACCATAAATTCTGCTGCCGTGATGATCTTATTGATATCCTGCATTGCCCTAGTATCTGACGCTGGTAGGCGTGCCTGGTGCTGTCTCATCCACAGGATAGATGCCCTCGCAAAGAATGACGCTGCCGAAGCTGCTCTGATTGCCCAGGCCGCTGTCTGGTGACACTTGCGTAGAGCTTGTTCTTGCTTCCTATCCTCCCTGTGCAATGCGTCCTCTACATTTGTTAGCACTACATTAGGGAACGCGAGTCACTGGTTCGTCTACCATTGGGAGCTCCAATGACTTTTCAAATTCTTCTGCCAGATTGTAAAATTCTTCTTGTTGGAGTGTGGTGCAGGCGCATTCACTGGGGACAGCCATTGTCTGAGCACAATGTCTCTAAAGAGTTGAGGGGCTGGTATTTCCTCCGCTTTCGTTGCTTGTTCTACAAATAGTAACAAGGCCTCATCCTGCGCTGGAAGGGGCGGGTTCTCGTCAGTGACTGGGGCTTTCCCCAATTGAGTGGTCGCCTTGGCCCTATTGAGAAGAGTACGGAATAGGGCTACGCGAAAAAGACCCATAGACGTGGAGGGTTCTGGATGTTCCTCATTGTCTGTGGAAAGAAACTCATCTTCTTCTGAGTAAGGGTCCAAGCTTCGGTCCGATTCCGACTGGGATGACGCATCCTGCCACTCCTGAGACTGGTTGACTGCACGATTGCCCGCAACTGAGGTCCTACGATGGTTCTGATCCCTCCTCCTCTGAGACCCGGTGTCCAGCGGATGGTTCTTCAGGGCTTCGCTGATAAGTAGGCTAATCTGAGCCAGCAGAGGCTCCCGAGGTAACTCGTTGTCCTGAGATTCGGGTTCCACTGCTGATGGTACCGATCCTTGGTCCATAGGAACCTCGGGAGAGAGATCCCTAGGTTCATCCAGATAAGCCTCTGTAGTCTGAAGGGATTATATTGGCAATGTTGATGACTGTTGCGTTTCGGCTCTAGGGGGAGCCCTTTGCCATCTGCCTTTCAATGGCTCTCTACCTGCGGGCTACGTCTCATTCCTCCACTCGCGAGCCGCGTCTAGGGGCCTTGGATCTTATCGCAGAATCCATCTTGCTTGATGATACGTGTTTTCTTTTTGTGGTGGCCTTCCTACCACACTATTGAGAGGAGGGATCACCACTTGAACCACCCATAGGATCCATACTGTTATTTAAGGTATGGAATAGGGTGGAAGGAGGATGAAGCTACGCCACTGATGCCACCCTCTGTGCCTTAGAGGGATAGGACAAGTTGTGATGTAGCTGGGAACCCTCCAAATGGAGGTACAGCCAGCCAAATGGTATCCTGATAGAACCAGGGGACCCCTCACTAGGGATACAGCCAGAAGCCTGCTGAAATGTCCCCTCCTCCCTTTGGGCTCTCGTTATCACTATGTCAAGTGTGGTTGTCGCCCAAATTCTTTGCGCCCCTCATTGCTTGGGTGCCGCTGATCACCTCCCTGTGGGTGGCGTCTCCTTATCTGTCACCCCCCCGTCAGCCTGCCCATTGTTCCTGCCGATTGTATCCTTGCTGCTTGAGGAGGGGAGAGGAAAATGCCCTCAAGGGCAGCGCCCCTCTGGTATTTTGGCACTGCTCCTGCGGCGCTATGTGTTCCGGTGGGGGGGCTTAGTTCTGCAAGCCCTTGATCCCCAGGGGCATAGAAAATGGCGCCTCTTCCCACGCCGATGAGCTTCTCTTCCGGCTTGAGCTCACTAGTCTCTTTGAATGGTGCACTTTTTTCCCGCGCCGCTGATGCGTTTCCAGCAACCCTGGTGACGATCTTCGAATTGGCCCTTTAAAATGGTGCCCGTTCCTGCACTGCTGGCCAGCTTCCGGCTTCCCTGTGCACACGCGGGTCTTTTAAATGGCTTCCCTGCCACTGGGGCGTTTGCCAATATCCGCGCGAAATTCCCCTATGATCAGACGCTCATGCGCCGATCAGCTGGCAAGAGAAGGGCCGGTAAGGCTGAAGTCTGTAATCCTCTACCGATTCCGCCCCCCCCTGTGTTCTTGGTGCCGGACAGACACTCCTGTGGGGAATCCCATGGGGAGGT
>JANHFJ010003091.1:37824-54986 GCA_032468195.1 Cerberus rynchops
AAATAAATAGACAATTTTATGATGTAGGCCGAAAATGAGCTTCCCCTATTTGACAGACCAGTAGCCGCCACTGATTAGAACGGCCTAATATCTTCGCCTTCTGGAATCCAAAACTTGTTTGAGGGGCATGTTATTGAGTATTTGTGCAAGCATCAGAGAAAGGCAGAGTCACGGGGGAGAGGCAGACAATTTGGATGTGCTATGAGAAAGCCGAGTAGCGGTGGGCCGGAGTAGCAGATGGCCGCAGGAGGATCGTCTTCACATCTCTTTGCTTGCCTGAAGCGCATGCGGTGTGCTGGGATCCCCTGCCTTCCACTCCCTATGTTGGGATTGCCTGCCTTCGGAAAGAGATGTGAAGACGATCCTCCACTCTGCATAGCCTTCTACTCTGTGTAGTTCCAGAGTGCGCTGACTAAGAGGCCTGTGGGCTGCAGCTGCTGTCAGACACCATTGGTCCTTGCCAGCTTGCCGGCTCTTATGTGTACACTGGGGGAGATGGGGCACCCAATCAGGCTGATAACCCTGAAAGTGTATTTCCCTGAAAATAAGCTCTAGTGCTTATTTTGGGGCACAAAATAAAATAAGACTGGGTCTTATTTTCAGGGAAACATGGTGGGAGAGAGATGATAGATACATATAACATATACTTATCTTCTGCATATAGAATTTTGCTTTTTTCTGTATCAACTCAATTCCTGCAGCTAAGCCATACTTTAATTATTGAAGTTATGAATGGAGCCACTGTTGCTTAGTGTTACATACAAACCAGGCCACATTTTAAAGAATACTGCTTTAGCATCATAAATGAACTCATATAATTTGATTTTAATGAGGGAAGGCTAAGTTAAGAGCCTTTAGCTTTTGTTAGATCATGCCTCATAGGGTTCTATTATAGACTTTTATTGGGTACCATTTGGATGTATTTTTCACATTAGTTTTCTGTGAAACACACTGTACAAGTTCAGATCATTTTTGTTGAGAAAGTATCAAATTCTTATTTCTTTTTCTCGTCTCCTGACAGCATGGGATGGGTATTCCCTCCATTTCTATCATGCTTCATGAACTAATCAAATTGCTACACCATGCAAAATGCTGTGATGTTACCATTATCCGCATCGGTACCTCAGGAGGATTAGGTGAGCAAAGAGTTTTGCTGCTGCTAGGCATAGGGGATGCAGATGAAAAACAGCTCAGAAAAGGTCAGATCTTGATGAGAATTTTGTAACATGTTTTAATATATATTTCAAGTCAACAAATTTCAGGCAGCAAAGGTATACACAGAGAGATCGCAAATGTGTATTTGGCTAAGATAACATCACCCTGAAAATATGAGGCTTGATGTCCTCTCTGAATTTAAGTTATTCAAAATAAATTTTCCTTGGAATCTAGGTACGAACAGCACTAACTGAAACAACCCATACCACATCATAAAAGAGTATTTTGCAATTGCATTTATAAAATATTAAAACCCTGGACTTTAAAATATAGACTTCTCTTCATACTTGTTCAACCTCAAGCAGCCTATTAATTTTAATCAAAAGAAAAGCTTTATGTGCTTTCAGAATGAGTGAAAAGAGCTTCTAAGTCTCAAAAGATTATCTCAAATACCTAAATGAACTTTCTCTGTTTTAAAGAATCTGATGACCTGTTCACCAGACTAAACTGAGACAGTTAATTTCTTTACTTCCTTTCTTGGTTCTCATAGCAGATTAAACAGGTGCTGGAGGACGATACTTGAATCTAAAGCTTGTTAGCCCACTGTGATTGTGTACAAACATATAACACATCATATTTCTAACATTTAAAATAATATAGATATAGAATATATGTATTCTTAGCCAAGGGAGTCAGCATTGTCTGAAGATGCTTCCATGGTCATGACTGCCTGCATGACTCTATGCCAAGGTACACAAGACACTGTTATTTCCACTGAAGTGGTACCTGTTTATCTATTCGCATTTGCACGCTTTTGAAATGCTCGGTTAGATAGGAGCTGGGGCAAGAACAGAGTTCACCCAGTCACACAGTGTTTGCGTCTTGAACTGCCAACCTTCTGGTTGACAAGCCCAGCATTTTAACCACTAAAATGCCCCTTCATACATGTATGTACATACATACAGTCTTAAAAAACTGGATTACCTACAGATTGGCTCTGAACTGAATCCAGTTTAAAAGTCATTTTGCAGAGTGAGATGGGTAGCATATAGAAATAGCTATAATATTTATATACTGTTTCACAATGCTTTATAGCACTCTTTAAACCAATAGTCCTCAACCTTTGTGGCTTGGGGGCCTGGCTGGATGGCAGGAGAAGGGAACTGGGCTGCATAAGTGGTGGATTAGCACACCTATGCATGCAGCTTCACTTGTGTGCATGACGGCCTGCTGTTCATGCAAGTGGAGCTACACATGCACATGTGCACCAGCCTGCCACTCACATGGTCTGGTTCCAAATTGGCCATAACCTGGTAGTGGACTGTGGATCAGGGTTGGGAACCCCTGCTCTAAACATTTTACAGAGTCAGCATCTTGCCCCCAACAATCTGGGTCATTTTACCAACCTCGGAAGGATGGAAGGCTGAGTCAACCTTGAGCTGGTAAGACTCGAACTGCCAAATTCCGGCAGTCAGCAGTCAGCAGAATTAGCCTGCAATACCACTGTGCTACCACAGCTCATATAAAATTAATAAATAAATAAAATGGAATGTGATCAAAATTTAAAACAGACTTTAGTTGATATATGGCCCTCATTCACCCTGAGTCAAGGGGGGAGAGTAGGTTACTGTGTTTTGAGAAGTTCAAAACCTAGATTTCTTTGGAGCTAACCTCCGTACCCCAACTAACTCCCTATGTGTTATGCTGATTACCTGCCTTTCAATTAAGTGTCCACTCAACTATCTATGATTAAGACTTCCATTTCTGCATTTGTTTCAGTATGCCTGTGCCACCACCAGGTTTGACCAGGACATGTAGTGTGGGGGAGGGCTTATTTATTTTTATGCAGCATGTTTTAGTTATTTGATCCAACAAAATAGCCAGATATTGAGCAGAAAAGTATCACCCACTAAACTATCTTCATGTCAGCCAAGAATGGCTGCTGGCTGATTAATTGAGCCATCAAAATCTTATGCAGTTAGCCCAATCTTTTTGAGATAAGTGACCAAGGGAGAGGAACTTTGGATCAGCCAGGTCAAGCAGATACAGCCAATGACTTATTACCTTGTGTCAGTTCCACCTTTCTCTAAACTGAAATATTCAAAGGTTTTGCTATATTCAGATTCCTAGGATCACGCTAAAGCATAAAGAGTTGAGTCAAACTCAGTAGCTGGTGACTCCGTGGACTCCATATGTTTTTTTCTTTTGGCTACAATATAGAAGTTGCTTGTCATTGCCTTTTAGGATGGTTTTTCAATTCCCCAGTCTGGTCTACAGCCTCAAGATTTCTTAGTAATCTCCTACTGAATCTAACCCTGTTTACCTTTGAGGGATAGCCAAGATCAACTAAAGCAGTGGTCCCCAACTTTTTTGGTACCAGGGACTGGTTTCATGGAAGACAATTTTTCCATAGATCAGGGGCAAGGGGAGAAGGAACATGAAACCTAAATCCCTCACATGAACAGATTCTAGTAGAGTTCATGCTCCTATGAGAGTCTAATGCTTGATGATCTGAAGTGGAGGCTGTAATACTACAGATAAAGTTTCGTTCACTCCCCCATCATTCCTCTCCAGCTATGCTGGTCTGTGGCCCCCCTGGGAGGGATCCCTAAGATAAGGGATGCCATAAGAGGTTCTAATATCTACTGGGACATAGTTACCATTTCATATTTCTTCATTGCCGTATATTTTCAACTTTTAGGGATCGAGCCTGGCTCTGTGGTAATAACAGATGTGGCAGTGGATTCTTTTTTCAAGCCCCGGTTTGAGCAAGTGATCCTAGACTGTGTGGTGACACGAAGCACAGAGCTTGACCAAGACTTGGCTTCTGAATTACTTGAACGCAGCAAAGGGATTAAAGACTTCCCAACATTAATGGGCCATACAATGTGCACATATGATTTTTATGAGGGTAAGCATGTTTTTAACTGACAATGCAGATTCTCAGTCATCCAGGTCATGGCTGTCCCAAAGATGCTTTTCAAAAGTCAAATGGACTTCCTTGGTTTCTTCCTTGAAAATGTTTAGCTTCCCATCCAAGAAGCTGAAACTGAAGAAGCTTGTGACACGTTTTTAACCAAAAATTGAAAACATGAACACTTTATACTATCTAGCCAGTTTTGGGGAAGCATCATTTGATGGCTAATGGTCACTTTAATAATTTGAAATCAATGAATATGCTTATGCTAAAACCTCCCTTCCCATCAGTTCTGCTGTTGGGAGGATTTCATGGGACTCCTTGTTTCCAGAGATTTTGCTCTTGTCTTCTGTCACAATCATGTCCTCAGAGGGTATCCTTTTATGAAACCCCAAAACATGTTCCAATCACCCCAATCATTTCAAAATATGCGGGACACACTAAGTTTTATTTTTATTATTTTTAAGGGATGCTAATCTCATACTCACATACCAGGTGGCCAAATACCTTCACCAAGTTATATAACTGCACAAAATTTTTAATTAAATACGTTGTTTCATTGGTTTTTCCTCCTTTCCCAGTAACAAATTGTTGTATCAAACTATCTTTCTTTTTTACTGTAAAGGCTGATCAAAGACCGTAATAAAGATATTTGATTTTAATTTGATGCTAAAACCTCTTTCCATATCTACAGTACTCAGAACTAAGTACTCAGAACTTGCTTCCAGATAAGTAAAATATTGATTGCAATCATTTTACCAGGAATAAGCATCATTAAACATAATCTTAACTTCCTAATTCATTTAGCTCCATCATTAGCAGTAATTATCCTACTAATATTATTAGACCCTGTTTTTAGTGGTCTATCTTCAGTTGCTCTTAAAAATAAGCTTTTGTTAATTTTGAGGGCAGTAAAATTGTAGCATTTTATCTTTTGTTTTGTAAGATTTGTTAATAAATATAGAGCCAATAAAGAAAAATGCAACTCTGCATCAATACTTTTATTCTCTTTTAATTATATGCCTTGTCATTTTAAAGACAAATATAACAATTAAACTTTAGTTTAGTTTCACCCTATGGAGTTTCACTGATAAACAGCAAGAAAAGTTAATAGGAACAGTTACCACACACATACAACTCCCTCCCCCTGAATTATTATTTCATTTCTTGACTAAAACCCTAAAATGATCACTAGAAAGTAGAGAATAAAGCTGTAAGACAGAAGTGGAACTATTTTCTGAAATAATTTCAGAGCTATCTCACCTGAGATTTCTGTCACATTTACCCACTTTTTTGTCATGGAAATTACTTCAGTGACAGCAAAGTGGTAGATCTAGCGATATTGCAGAATTGGACCTTCTAACATCCCTCAGTACTGACCACTTATAGCAGCGCTATTGGGAATGGTGGTCTCAGGGCTGTCCTTTAATAAGTGAAGAGGCCCCTCCCCTCCAAAATGGACGGGCAAAATAAAAACTAAATTTGAAGCACTTAGAGTATTTAATTCAACACAGTTAATATGTTTCCCATGTATTCAATTATTTTTTCCCTTCCATTACATTGATTATGTGCAATCTCATTGTTGTCAACTGTTAGAGTATCAGAGAGATTGATTGATTGATTAAGTGCTGTGGGGTTAGAAACCACATAGCTAGATCGATCCATGACAATCTGTCCCTAACGTGGTATTTCATGCCCTCCAAACGGTGCACTTAACACCACTGTACCTGAACCCACCCACTTTATTGCTCTTCTTCTTCTTCTCCTCCTCCTCCTCCTCCTTCCTTCATTCCTTCATTCCTTCTGCCTTTCCCAGCACTAGAACTTTAAACTTTCTATAGAGAGCTCAGTGTTCAAATAATGTGTCTGAAGTAGAATAATTTCAGCCTGTCATTTGTGCCTCAAGTGAGATCTCTGGGTTGATTTGTTTTGATATGTTTTTTTTTTCTTTGCTTGGTGTTGTGATATTCTCAGGAGTCTTCTCCAACACCAAAGGGGGAAAAAAGCCATCAATACTCTTCCTAGCCTGCTTCTTCAAAGTCTAGCTTTCACTGCCATCATATTAAATAGTGTTATTTACTGGCAACTTTGGAAGACTTCCAATGAGATGAACCAGAAGTTTTATGGGTCCACATACAGTTGTAGGGGTGTAGGCAAGGCACTTTTGCTTCAGATGCCAAAGAAAAACCCCTTTTTTAATCTCAGGAGTTTTAAATTCCTCCAATGATATATTTTTTAAAATTAGCATGTCTGCTATTCATCCTAGGGACCAATGCCTAATATTTTTGCTATATTTTTAATTCACTGCAAACTGGAGACAGAAAGAAGATGCCTATTAATCCAGCTTCCCATCTTCTTCATGACATTTAAGAAAATCTCCAAGATGGCACCGCTGAAGGCTGCCTCAGTGAAATGCTCTCCAATAGTTTTGTTATTCTTTATTATTCTCTGTGATTCACTATTTGTACCCCATGACTACCATTAAGTGTTGTATCTTATGATTCCTGATAAATGTACCGTTTCCTTATTGTACACTGAGACCATATGCACCGAAGACAAATTCCTTGTGTGTCTTGGCCAATAGATAATTCTATTCTAAAACACTCTTGATTTGCATCCTCAACAGTTCATTGACTAAAAGATGCAAGCATCTCATATTAAACAGTTAGAATAAAAGAGCCCCCAGTCAATCATCATATCATCATGTTAACAGCTGGATTACATGCCAGCTACCTCCTGTGACAGGATTATAGCTTCCAAAATTACTTTCCCCTAAGAAAAATGTCAAGAAGTCTGGCATTTACATAAGTACCCATTAGTGCCTCTTGCTACCCCAGGACTTTTTCTCTGGAGTCAATTAAATGCTGTTTGCAAAGTGGATAAAACAGAAGAAACTGAGAGAAGTCATCATCTGTGGAAACCTTTGGCTGGCTGATCTGAGTTTGGGCCACCTCTTACGAAAGCCAGTTCAGAGGCTTCACGTACAGAAACAAAAGTGCAGCGGAAAAGCTTGTCCAGATTGGTTCTGCTGCAGGAATAGGGTAAAATACAATAATTGGTTTTAAATGTTATAATTTTTATAATTTCTAATTTGATAGAATCAACCACCTAATTTAATTCTTTTAATTTGTTTTTCATTGATATTTATTTTATTGTCTCTGTTTTTAGTTGGTTGTACACCGCCCCGAGTCCCTTCTCGGGAGAGAGGCGGTATATAAATTTAATAAATAAATACATACATAAATAAATAAATACATAAATACATAAATAAATAAATAAAAAGAACAACAACCAAGAGATACAAAGATTCCAGCAACTGGTTTAAAGCAGTAATTAAAGAGATTGATCTGCGAAGCATATTCATTCCATAAGGACACAGTGTGTCCAAAGACACAGATTTCTAGAATGTTTGATTTAGGATTAATCAGACTGATTTACAGAAAGGTTGGTTGTGTTTGGAATTGAGTTTTCCTCCTCCAGCCAGATGTTCCCTGCTTCTTTCTTTGCAGGGCAAAAGTGATGCAAATAACATGCAGAGAGAGATTGGCCAATTGTTGGTGTTTGGGGCACTGAGAATTTGGACCCTCTAGTACGAAGAAACAGAATTAAATGAAAATTAAATATCACCAACAAAAGCACCCCTCATTCTAGTCATGCTAGCTAAGTGGCACTTATCCAAATGGAAAGCGGTTCGGACAGTAATGAAGGTGTTACAGCAACTTGGGTTTTTTTTTTCCCTTCTCCCAATTAAATGCCAGCCATTGTAAAGCGTGACATTTTTTTCAGGGCAGCAAATAGTAAAAGCATCCGGAGGTTATGTTTTGTGAGCTTTCTGCTTTACAAAGAACTTGCAGCAGGGGGTTCAAATATGCCGCTGTGTCTTTTTCTGTAGGACTAGTGCTGCTTTCATTATTGGCTTCTGCAGCTTTCCCCCGCACAGAGCGATAAAGAACACATTAGCCTTAATTTATTATCTGCGCCCGTTGAAGGAATTTTTTACATTCTCCGTTTTTATGTATTCTATTCTGTCATTCACGTCTCACATTTCACGGAAATGTTAAAAACTGTGTGGCAGACAAGTTATTAGTATTTCAAAGAGTAGGCTATTAAGTTTTGTTTTGTTTTTAATGGGAGTTTCTTTTTTATTTAAGTAGGATGTCAGTAGGTTACCAACTGAGCATTCTCTGCAAAAGTCAACTCGGCCAGCGACCGTGGAAGTCAGACTGCATGAAAGCCTAAGACACTGATATTTTCCTTTCCCCCCTTTTCCTTTTAAGGCCAAGGACGGTTAGACGGAGCGTTGTGCTGCTTCTCTAATGAAAAAAAGCTAGAGTATTTAAAGAGAGCATATAATGCCGGCGTGAGAAACATAGAAATGGAATCCACGGTATTTGCTGCAATGTGCAGGCTTTGTGGCCTGAAAGGTAAGTCAGAGGACTTTGGGGATGGTCCTCCTCCTTTGGTTAGTCCTGTTTTTGTTTTAGTTTCAATAAAGAGGGACTAGTCTTTCTGAGTTTAAGAAACTTCTCTGGGGCCTTTTCTAACTACTATCTAAGGCCTTTCAACCAACCTACTGCCAACCCCAGAACTTCCTACAGATTAAAAAAAACAAAACCTGAGATATTTCTAGTTATGAGAAGGTAACATGAATTCATTTTCCCATATTCAGACCACAGTTGACAACATCTGTCCATTACTAATAACCATTTTAGATACACAAGCAAATTTGCACAGATAAAAGAATAACCTTAGTGGGTTTTTTTCTAGTGGGACCAGTCTATGAGGGCAGTCTCCGTCCCATAACTACTCAGTTATGGGACGGAGCATACTGCTTCCATTTTCGCCTTTCAGCCCCAATCCAGGAGCCTTCGCAGGCAGTCACTTTTGTGACAAACTATTTTTGTGTTGAATTTACGTTTACCGATAAAGAGATAAAAGGAGACTAGTAGAGATCTATTTCAAGCTATTTAGCTCTCGTCAACTAGACATACTCTTCTGGGATTCGAACCTGGGCTACTTGTGGTAACATGTGGATTAGAGGTTAATACATCTACCTAGGCATCTCCCTTTGCTGTTCTTAAACTGCCCATTCTTCTTTCCTTTTAAAGCTTGTCTCTTCTTTTTCTTACTCTTGAGTGACCTTTCCATCTCATTTTAAGTTTCTGATGTCTTTTTATTTCCTTGAGGTGCTCTCTTATACCCCCCTACCTTTTTCATTTTCCAAGCATTTTTTCCAAGCTTTAATCCTTCCAGGTCAAGGCTGTCTCTTGGTCTTCTCCTTGGCCTTCATCTGTGTTTGCCTTGCCTTCCACAACTCCACTTCAGAAACTCTGGAGTTAAATTCTTCTCCTCATAGTTGTGCACCCTTCTTTTGTTTTCTTACAGGCTCCTTTTTCTCTAATGAGATCCAATTATTTTATTTTCTCCAATTTACTTTTATATTCTCCTTCTTTCTTACATCCTGTTAATTATAAACCCGAAAGCCCAATTGCTAGACACTATTTCCTTGCTTCTCATGCTCAACCCCTAGCAATTTACACCAGTTTCGCTCATTTCCCAATCTTTACTACAACTGCCTCAATGCTTGTTTGCTTATCTATATCAACCCACTGTTCAGGGAGGTAGCTGAAAAGTTCATTTTGTTTAAAAAATTATGGTTGCACTATATGTATTACTAATCACCAATCTGGTATTTTGATAAGAAAATAATTCAAAAAGTTTAAAATTTCTTTTTGGCATAATAAAACAGGTAAGTGAAAGTAATGATCTCAGTAATTTTTTTGTAATTCCCTGGAAGCTGTCAAAAGCTGTAAGAGGAAAGTGATGCGCTAGTGTTTAGTTTTGATACAATATTTAGGGGGAAAAAGTGTTCCAATTGAAAAGTATTGATTCACAAATCCTTGGATTAGATGTGCTGTCCACTTACTACTTATAATTTTAAGAACAAACTATGTTTTTACATGTGTAATTCATGTGGATACACAACACAATACTTTTGCAAATCTGAAGATACGTTACGTCATATTGTATAAAGCACTTACTAATGTTCATGGTAAGGCTATCGTGTCTAAATGATCACTAGAGCAAAGAAATCTATAGAAAAAGGATCTAGACTTTTGCAATCCAGATATTAAAACATATTATACAGTAAATAATATTTTAGCAGTATCGCTATATTAGAAAAACTCCATAAGAAATGTTGTAATGCCAGCATAAAGCATTTGGTTTTTATTCAGTCCATTTTGTTTTCCTTACCTAACCCATAAGGCTTTAACAAAGTTATTATTACTCCGGGATCATAAATTGGCAGAGGTGCTTACAGCTGAAATCAAAGCTACAAATCTAGTCCTGTCTGAGATCAATAAGCTAAAGTTTATTACTGGTGGTTAAAGCAGAGAAAGCAAGTCTAGTGAGGAATCCAAGTTCTCCAAGGAACTTTGTTCACAAAGTCAGATCAAAGAAATTATTCTAGTATTTGAGTACCCTCAGGCAGGGCTTAAATACTGGAAATATCCTGAGCACAGCCTGCACTCATTAGCTCTGGTTATCGGAGCCCAGTTACTTAAAAAAACAACCTGAGAAGATCATCCTGCCTAAGGCTAATCACTCTTCAGCTTCTCTCTTTTCTGCCTTTTTCCTCCACTGTAAGGGGATGATGCTTATTAAGGCAGACACCGTTTCTTGAGTCGCTCAGCCGAATCTCTGCTTATTCTCCAGGACTAGAATTGGGACCAATGAGGCCCAGTTCAGCTCTATGATTCATGTTATACCTGGACTCTCTACAGCTTCATCTTGCTCTCCTTCCTCCTATGATGAGAACTTGCCTCTCGAGAGCATAATGCTCTTCAACCTAAGTGGCCAGTACATCCTAAAGATAGTCAAACTGTGTTGGAGCCTCATATACTGAGACTTCATGAGAGAAGAAGGAGAGTGGGTGGGGTAATTGCCTCATTAGAGGTGTTCTCTATTCCTTTTGTGAAGGCTCTCACAAAAGGTGAACAAGAAAAATAGCATGGGTTACATTCAGATGATTCATTAAGCCACAAGCAACTGAGTTCAGGCAATAGACTAAGTCATACATTCATAATTTACAAATCGTAATGGTTGAGTTCACAGTATATTAGTAAGCCAAACCAAATAGACCACTTAACCACTGTCAGTGTATTTGGTTCATAGACAGAAAGAGACATAGTAACAAAGTCATCCAATGAAGAGTCATGTCAACAAGGTTAGCCAATGGGGACTGTTTGGAAATTGAAACAGTTTTTGTTAGAGACAGAAAGGAGCCTGGGCGTAGCTTAATTCTGCAGCTGTAAAACTAAAACTAGGCTGTGCTGCTGCTCTGAAACTGAAACTGAAACTCCTCTCTTCTGCTTATATTTGCCTGTATTTACTACCACTACCAATACCAAAAACCTGCTTTTGATATTGTATATTTACTTCATGTGGTATATTATATATAAAGAGAAGTTATTGGATCCTGCTGAGTTCATTTACTCAGTGTGTGCTTCTGAATGGGATTGGTGCTGCAAACTCTGACAAATGCATGCTTAAATACATTTTTTAAACCCCCGTTCATTTTACAAAAGAGAGAGAAGGTAAGAACGATGTCAAAACATCTGGGAAATAGAAAATTCTGTAGCTGACCTTCCTTGCATACATTTGAGAGATGGAGATCATTTTAATTTGTACCTGAATATGCATAGATTTAAATTTTTCAAGCATCTGGTAATAAAAATCCTAAACAGGAGCCAGGTTTAATCAATATAAAGTAATTGTGCATTTCTGTAGATATGTAGAGATCTTTTACATATATTATAATGCAGTGCCAGCTCCTCTCTTGTTAGGTCTGTTTCTTTTCTTTTTCTTTTTTATTTTTATCAAGTTCTATTAATTTTCTACTATTACATTTATTTAGTGCTTAATAAACCTCCGGTTGTCTGGCTTATTTTGTTGCTTAACAATTCAAATTATATTCCTAATCTTTACCCCCATTTTTTTCCAGCCATTGATAAAAATAAATTCTACGTTTCATAAGTATGCTGTATCTTCTTTCTGTTTGATCTTCAAGGTAAGGCTGTCCATTTCTGCACAGTCCAATATCTTCTCCATTATCTCTTCATCCAGTGGTATTTCTTCATTTTTTTTCCAATGCTGAGCAAAATACAATCCTTGCTGCTGCTACTCTTCTTAGGTCTGTTTCTTTTGAACAGTTTGTACCCATGCCACCCATGCATTCCAGTCGTGAATTTCATCCCACCAAACTTTGGGGATGGCAACCATATGGCAATCAACCATATTCCAATTTAATTCTTTTAATTTTGTTTTAATTGATATTGTATTGTTTCTGTTTTAGTTGGTCGTACACTGCCCCGAGTCCCTACTTGGGAGAGAGGCGGTATATAAATTTAATAAATAAATAAATAAATAAATAAATAAATAAATAAATAAATAAATAAATGTAAATCAAATTTCAAATATGGCCCTCAGTTCCCTTCTTCCCTCAAATTTTGCACTCAACCTATAGGCAGCAGCTTTGATTTCCACAATATGTCTCATTTGCTAGTAGAACCATTTTAATCAATTATCTTTAAGCAATCTATATCTGGCGGCTGTAGGAAATAGCCCTGAAGGATAGGAAAAGAGCTGGTACCAAGGCAATGATTAGACAAGCTCATTTCAATTCCAAAAACCTACTTTGAATAAACATTTCACACCCCTTTCTAGTTCACACTGAAAGTTTGGAAAGAAGAACTTTCAGACTTTCAGAAGATTCTGTAACTATAGCTGTTAAAATAAAAGCTGACAATAGTCTTGCTGGAAGTTCAAGACACTGAGTTCTTTCTTGCCTTCTCATATTCACCTACTGATCTGATTTTGCAATGTGTGCTTAACTGTATTTGGAACCAGAATGTAATTATACATTTTAAATACAACAAAATAATTTAACGCTGTGATATGCTTTACAAATATTGTGAAATTTTTTTAGGCTTCAAACCTAGGAGTAAGCACCATGGAAGGCAATGGGATTTAGTTTTAACCAGACAGGTATAGACTTTGTGAGAAAAATATCCCTAAACATTAAATGTGCAAGCAATTGGATTGAGTTTTTTTTCCCTCAGGAAAAAAAAAGGCCTTTAATCACATTTCAAACAGGAATAAAACATGATTCTAATTCTTGGAAAGGTTCATATTATTTCCTAAAACAGAATCTGGATAGCTGTTTCAGTTTTAATGGAAACAACCAAATTATTTAACCAAATAGTTCCATTGCTTTTTTACCCCAAATAGTAAAGAAGCAATGTCGTGTGTTCAGTTTAGGAAGCTATGGTTCTTATATGTAGTATAGTAAATTTCTGTGATAAGTTTCTTTAAAAACTAAATTGGCTGCTGATCTGTCCTCTGAATATTTTTTGAGAGATAAGATGGAAGAACATTTAGGTCCTCTGTGATGTATCAATTACTGGGCTGTTACTATTTAAAGAGGAGGCACAAGACACTTTGGTTGTTCCATTATATGAAATATTCAATAGTATCTTAATGAGAAAGTTCTAAAAGAGATGTACTGAAAAAAAAACTACAATCCTTTTATGAAAAAACCCACTTATACAATATCTATAAACTGCAGTAGATAACATTCAGCTTTGAAATTTTATTTCACTTATGAGTAAATTATAAAGTTCATCATGCTTCGGAAACTTTCTTAGCCCTAATTCAATCTGGCATCTTTTTCAAGTAAGTCTCGGAGGAATTAAAAGAACTTGGTGTGCTTTTATGCAGGTTAGATTTAAAAGTCAGTATAGATATATAACATTTCCCAAGAAGAACAACCAAAATTACTCCTGATGTGGTTTTTTTATTCCCAGTTATAACCCTGAAAACCACTTATCTGACTTGAAGTTGCAGGAGGACTCCCACTCATTTTCCTTGTTCAGATTGCTTGGGGTTGATAATTCATTATGACAAGTCAAATATCCACTTCCTCCTTTTGCATCACTGCAGGACTTAAAGCAGTATTGGAGTTTTGTGTATCAGATTTGCAAAGAATTAATCCTGACTTGAGAGCTATAAAAATATTTTCTCATCAATGGTAAAAGAGAAGGAAGAGAAGGGCAGGTGAAGTGTTGAAATAAAAGGAAAAGGTGCAATGCAAAAAAACAAAAAACAAAACAAAACCCACCCCAAAATCCTTGATGAGAGTCTTCATTCTTTCTGCTGTTATTGTTTTAATTGACTAGTATTCTAACAGCTGGTACTTTACAGAGTAGTAAGGAAGGAGCTGGCTAATGCCTAACCACTTGGAAACATATATATTGCAAATTCTATGAACTATTTGAAGGAACATGTATGCACAATGTATGCATATGTGAGATCAATCAGGAGCTCTGTTATCGGCTGCAGAGGCATTCAGGAAAACCTTGCTGGCCTTGTTGGCCACAGAAGAAGTTCCTGAAGGCCTCTGACAGTGAAAAGGCCCGTAACTGAAGTGAGTCAGTGGATGACACCCCCTCCCCTCAAAAAATAAGACCTGATGTCTTTTTTGGTGGCAAAAAATATTTATTTTTGGGAAAACATGGTAAGTAAGATTGACATTGATTTGAGATCAGCCAGGTTGAATGTGTGCTGCCACTCATGAGGAAATATAAATATTGCATTTAGTTTAAATGCATTTAATAAAATAACTCTTTATGGATTTATAATTTCCCTCTTACATTTCAAAAAAGGTTTTCAGGAAATATATATCCACCCAAGATTTACAAAAGTTAAATGACACCCCAGTTGTAAAATTTGTTGGTTTGTTTTTCTTAAGGGAACAGTATTTATCAACTTATATGGCTTGTCTAACAATTAAGTAACTTGAGATCTCATAAAGAACAATTTCATTCTAAAAGCTGATCTTTTAAATAATATTATAAACATGTAAAATTGTAAAAATATGAAAAAAGGAGTCAAGTTCTCTGGTTTACCAATATTAATATCAAGATATTGATCAGATTTATGCAGACCTGTATCTCAGTAAGACTTTCTTAGTGGAATAGTTCAGAAGTGGGTATTGTCCTGCAGTGATTGTAGTATGTGAAAAAGATTGGCTGGTGACTGGAATGTTCTTGGGAGGTGTCAGTTAATGGCTTACTGGAAATGTTGTCTCTATTTTAATACCCAGGAACCAATTAATAATTTTCAGTAACCCATTAATTGACATTTCCCAGGAAACCCAATGACTAAGTATGTACAGCAAGCCTGGATTTATTTATTTCAAGAAGGCCATAATTGTGAAAGTAATTATTTATAAATGTATTACAGTCATACATTTTTAAAAACATATATCTGTGGTCAGTTTCTTTTGCTTTATAATTTTCTCGAAGTATAGTCCACAATTGAAAATTATCACAGTAGGTTTCACGTTATAAGGAAATGACCTTGCAATTGTCTGGTGTTTTTTCTTAATCACATCTCCTGAGGAAAAAAAAACAGCTCCACTGCGTTAAACTATTTTCCAGTGTTATTGAGTTGGGGGATCACAATGTTTCAGATTCATCTTGATAATTCTTTACAGGACAATATTTCACGAATGCATTGGGTAAATATTATTTTAACAGTTTTGCCAGATCTACAGAGGAGTTGCAAAGATAGACAACAGGACTGTAATTGGGAAAATTGGGGAAACTCACAGTCAGTATAGGCCAATTGATTATTACCAGTGTTCAAATATTTGGATTCTATTGAATGTTTTGGGGAATTACTTCTATGTTGTTTTTCTTTCTGTTAGGAACAAGTATATATTATTACTTTTTGAATATTCAGATGAAAAAAGGGATTGGTTGTTACCACAGATTGAGACCCAATCAACATTTATACAGCCAAGTTAATTTTAGGTAATTGGTTAACATTTCAAAAGGTAGCATGCACAAATTATTTATGCATGTATGTACACTGGTGCCAGTTGTAGAACATTTGATAGAATTTTGCATGATTTCAGTTGCAGGGACACAAGCATAAGACTTTAATGTTTCAAATTCTAAAGTTTAATAATTGTACAGTGATTGTTTGATTGGTTTAGTGGGGTAGGCTCAATTTCATAAATTTAGAAAATGAAATGAGATTCAGCATTATACTGGAAGTTATTTGAACACATGATTCAATTTTAAATAATTGGACTAGCATGATAAAAATAAATGTCTTCATAATTACAATCAAATCTATTGAAGAAAGTTCTTGTGCTACATGGTGGGTGATACAATGAATTGCTAAAAAATATCTATAATTATCATTCTAATTGAAATTCATTTTTGAAGAAGCAAGCATTCAACTATGCTAACATTATTGTGCAGTGTATGAGTGCACATATCCACACATGGAAACTGGGCCATGTAATTTTTAAATAGTATATGTGCTTATAAACAGTCTTGTTTTATCTCGAAGCAAAGACTATCTATTTATCCTGCCTCAAGATAGCTTCTGTGCTTTCCAAATATGAATTACATGCTCTAATTTTGAGTATATTAATATTTATTTATTTATGTTATTATTTTGTACAGAAAACTTTGGTTTTCTCTGTGTTAGCATTCTATAAGTAAAATTAACAACTACAATAATGAAAAAAATGAAAAACTTTCACTTCCTCTGACATTTGAAATTGTTCGGATGGTAAAAAATTCTTTCTTCAGTGATTATCTTTTTTTATAACTATTTTTCAGCAATTGTCAATTTTTGAAGTTGTATTATATAAAAATAAATAAGGAATTTATTTATACAGAAATAAACTCTAAAATTATGCTTTTATTCATTTATGTTTTTATCTTGTCCTATTTTACGTCAAAAGAAACTGCAAACCTATTGTAATGTAAAAATCTAAGCAAGGTTTACAGTTCTAACAAATCAAAGTATATATATATATATATATATATATATATATAATCTCTTCGCAACGTTTCGGCGAGATTTTGTGCAAAGAGATTCTGAAACTTACACGGGAAAAGAACCGAATAGACCTAGACCTGCATACCTACACCCGTGAAAATCTACGAAAACAAATATATAAAGACCCAAATAGACCTAGACCTGCATACCTACACCTGTGAAAATATAC
>JANHFJ010003092.1:86093-97616 GCA_032468195.1 Cerberus rynchops
AATTTAACAACCGGTTCTCTGCCCTAATGACCAGCTGAACCAGCAGTTCTCTGAACTGCTTAGAAAGTTAACAACCATTTCTAGCGAATAGGTGAGAACTGGTTGAATCCCACCTCTGGCTGGCACGTATATGCGAGAGGAACTTTTACCTTTACTATTAAAGCCATTTTGAATTTATTCTGGTAAGAAGAGTGCTTTTTCCCATTACCCAGAGCTAATGATTGTATATTTTACAGTATCTAATTTAATGCCATCAAATGTTTTCTTTTCTTTTTTTAAATAGCCTAACACTTGTCAGATTTTTAAATCATAAGAGATTTGGGGTTGTCATTTGAGATCACCAAGGATTTTGTATAAATGCATAAAATCTCAGGAATTAATGATGACTAAATCTTGTTAGAGTTTCTGCTTTTTGCAATCTATATCATTGTATGAGATCCCATATCACTGCATAAAAATATTGTCAAAACCTGAATTAGGTAGTTATATTATGATAGTTATAATAATTTCACAAACTTAAAATTGTGCCCAAAGGTTGGAGATCCAATCTTAACAAGGAATTCTTCTATATTGTAGCTACTAATTAAAGGAGAAGCCATTCAGACTTAAGCCATGCCTTTCTTTCTTCCTACCAGTATTTAGCATTAATAATATAGATTATCTCTTGGAGAAATGAGTTTTAACTGAAGATATATGTTTTCTTATTACTGGAAAGCAACTCTTGTACAATTGGGAAATGTTATATTAAAATTACCTTAATGATGCTATTGAAGAGCCACTTATGTAGTTGGCTGGGTTTTTTTGCCATATTGATTGCATATTAATTATATTTGAAGGAAACTTTACTTTCCTCATACAAATTTTATTGGATAATCAATGAAGTTTCTTGTAGCTACTTTCTTAGGCTACTTCACATAAAATTCAAAAGTGCTCAAATATATCCTCCTTTTTAAATGTTCAATCCAAAATGTTTTGCTGCCTAAACTCTTATACACACTATAAATTAAAATACATGAATTAATGAACACATTTTTCATACCGTTTTATTTTCTTCTATCATTCATGTATACCTTCATGCCTGTATTCATGTATCTGTTTCTTACTTTAGCTTCATGTTTCATTGCTTATGTTTTGGCAGCAAGGATCGCTCATTGTATCCTAACTTTTGTGAAGATGCAGTCAGATTACTTCGATCGCATAGGATGTGCCGTACCTATTCTGAGGGTGCTTACTATGAGTTTGAGAGGTATAACAGATACCAAGTATCATTAATTTACGACATTAGGCATAAACGCATATACTCATATGTAAAAAGCTGTCACTGTTATTTTGAATGAGACTTGGAATTAAGTAAACCTAAATTCCACAAAGGGAAGAGAAAATACTATTTTATACAATGTATCTGAAGCAATTAAACTTTTGAGGGTGATATTTGTAGAATTCACAGCACACTATTAACAATTCAATATCAAAAATAATATTTTGGATTTTGAATTCCTCTAATCTAGATATTTTCTGTCTTTGATTCTGAATGGGATTACACTTTCCTACTCAGACAGTCTGTAGTATGCAAGTCCAGTTGGCAGTTGTAGCCAGGACAACACCATCTTGTGTACAAGTTGTACCTGTTCCTGGATCAGCAGATCTTCATTTCTGTCATTCATGTCCTAGTCATTTCCCAGCTGTACTATTTCAACATGGCTACATGGGTTGTAGTTGAAGATCATGCACAAGCTATAACAAGCTGAGAATGCCGCAATGCAGAAAGTCATGGGCACAACAGTATATGCTCATGTAACTAACCTACTTTCCAAGCTGCACTGGCTTTCTTGTTGGCTTTTGGGGGCAATTACAAATGCTAGGTATCACATATAAAGCTCTACGTTGAACAGGACTGCATTTTTACTGAGACTGCTTCTCCCAAATGATTATCTGCCTGCCCCACATGCTCTAGGGTGGACACACTTCATGTCATGTGATGGAATCAGGAGATCTGCCTTTTCTGTTGCAGCATCTATTGTTGGAATGAACCTTCACAAGATAGCGCTAGCACTGATCTTGATGGCCTTCAGAAAGCTAAATGAAACTTAATATACTTTAGATACAGAGCGGGAATGAACATTCTGCAGCTCTTGGATTTCTCATTTGCAGCCAAACTTTCCCAGGGAATGGTTTCCTGCCCATTTTGATAGGAGAAATAAAAATCTAATGTAAGCTTCAATAATATTGTCACACACAAACAATGAAGTATAATTTATTGTACATATAATAAATATTTTCTGTGGCTGATGGTTGTTGTCATTCCAGTGTTGATCAGAAATTATCTACAAGTTGGAAAGGAAGAAGTCAACTTTTAGATAGCTTGCTTGTAACTTCTTTATGTATTTATACAATTAAATCAGCACTTTGGATCTGCTCAAAAACAAAGCATTTAAATTGTTCTACAACTGAAAGGGCATCACAGATAAAAGTCTACTTGGAGTATTTGCATTAGCTGAATTTACTGAATATTTTTCAAGGGCAGTTCCACATAGAGTAATTTATGAAATCTAAATTAAAAATCTATAAATTATCATGGCCTCATATTTTGCCACAAGTAAGAATGTAACTTGGACAACACTTCGCTTATACTGAAAGAACATCCTGTTGGCTAGTATTATACTTATTACCCATTATTCCCATATTCATATTTCTTATATACTACTTTTAAGTCACAGAATGTTTTGAAAAACACTCCCCTTTGTGCTATAACAGATTCTGTTTTGGTCAATTGTATTATTTAATTTGGGAAAAAAAACTATAACATCCCTAATAAGTAATATTGAATATTATGTGCAGTAGCATTTTAATGTTGCTTTCAGTCACCCTCTTTCATAGCTTCTCAAGTTTGACTGACTTAATAGCTAAGCATAAAAAGGAACTAGCTAAACATTTTACTGAGAGGCTTGGAACCAGAACACATTACTTGAATTGTTGGGAATGAATATTTCATTTTCTCAAATCTTTAAAAGTTTACAAAAATTGGCTTGACCTGGTGAATCTACCATCAGTCTTCATTCAGAGATAAATGTTCATGTTTACCTCATGTCCTAATTTCACTATGCTGGATATTTTGCAGTACATATTGTTGACTTGGTAATAGGCCAGTTCACATGACTGAATGCATGGGCTGAAAGTTTTGCCTGTCCCCCTATCTGTGTGGCAACTAAGAAATAGAAAAAAATGCCTCAGCCAGAGTCATTTTGAAAGTTGACATTACCATCATTGCTTTTGTTAGTTGAGGCACAGAATGTCTTAACATAGTTGTTGAATGTAAGGTCATCACAGGCATATGACTCTTGTCTGAATATGGAATTATTTGAAAAATAGCTGTTCTCAGGACACAAGTTATTTTTACTTTGTATTGTGCAAAAAGTAGCTTGATATTTGCTGGCCCTTATCATGCAACAGCAGAAGTATCCAAGGCTATTCTAAAATATCTTTACTGTTTATTTTATGTTCAGGAGGAGTAGGAAGGAGGGAAGAGAGCCTAATGCATATGTTGATGACACGTTTATTTCCCCTACTCTCGAAAGGTATTTACTTATAGATAGATAGATGTATAAGTAATACATATATTTAAGAACTTTGAAGAAGATAGTAGACATGGGTTTATAGAGTATGGATTATCAACTTTAGATCTTTCATTGATGATGGGAATATTAATTTGGTTTAACATACTGTAGATATGGTAGAAGAACATGTACTTTCAGGATGGTTAAGGCTAATCAGAAGTGTGCAAAATGTTTTGCATTAAAACCAATTTGAGCTAAAAACAGGCTGCTTTGATTTTTCAATGATTTTGTAACTATTTCAAATCTATCTGATCTTGAAATTCTTTTTTGTGAGTGGAATACTTTCTATAAGATTGGAACACTTCTGGTAAAGCTTGAGCAACCTATTTAATACCCAAGGTGATTAAATTTGAATTGTTTGCTCGTCTCTAAAACGTATACAATTCATTACATTGGGTGGTCTTAAAAATGGTGAAGGATGTTATATAAAGCCTATCTGTCACATAATATATTTAATGTCTGTATTAGCAGTTTCACTCTGGTTTATTTCTTATATAGATATTGGCAATTTTATAACTTCACTATTTTTGTTGCTGCTACTATTTATTACAGCGTGCACATCACTTATCAGATTTATTAGGCAAATTTGTTCAATAAATAAATTTACCTAGACAAAATATAAAGTCTGTATCCAGAGTTGTACTGTTGATGGGAAGGCTTTATTTTATTTCCAGCAATAGGTACCATAAGCAACACCTATCTCATAGACTCATGACAGATTTCTTCCATATCCCTTGCCTTTGCAGAGTTCTTGTACCAGCTATATTCACAATCAGATGTGAAATAAGATTGTGTTGATTGTTAGGCTGTGCAGATTGAACCTGAAAAGAGAATGAGAGTTATTTTGAATGAAATGCTGTGTCAAATAAATATCATGTCATGTAATATTTCTATCAAGACCTGACATATTTATTTACTTAAAAAATTTCACACTCTGCAAGGCGACTCTAGTTGGTTTACAATTAATAAATTTATATACTATATTATACTGTACTGTACTGTACTGTACTATACTATACTATACTATACTATACTATACTATACTATACTATACTATACTATACTATACTAATAAAACAATTAAGTATTAGACAGTTAAATGCCCTGACCAAAAGGTAATACTTTTAAAGAATAAAATAATTTAATTTTTTCAAAAGATTTAATTCCCCAGATGTATTTCAAGATGTAGTGAAAAGGATGTAAGGAAAACATTTGAGTTCCTTGCCTGATTACTGAGATAAAAATACATTTCATGAGAAAAATTGTTTGGAAAATAACTTCATACTTACAACTTGTCTTTATTTTAACTGCATTGCAAAGGTATTACAATGGTGCAAGTTCATGGGCAGATCATATAGTCAATGGTACAACTGAAAATCACAGGTGAGTAAAGAGTAAAGTATTATGATTCTGTAATATAGGATATGTATTTAGAATTTAAATAGAGTATTATTTTAGTTTATATTTTATTTCTTCCCTTTTAAAACCCAATTCTGTGAGCATTAAATTTTAGTAATATTTTTACAAATTGAGTAACAGTAGAACCTCTGGTCACAAACGCCTCTCACCACAACCAAATCGGGTGCTGACCAAAAATTCTGCAAACTATTTGCATCTGGTCGTGAATAAAAACTCGGGTAGCAATCAAAGACGGCGCAGACAATTTCCTCTTCCACATCAATTTTGCCTTCTGCACCAGATATTTTTGTACACGCATGTGCAGTCTATCTCACTTCCAGTCTCAACCAAATTGGGTGCTGGCTGAAGTTCTGGAACAAATTACAGACTGGAGGTTCCATTGTATTCTTCAGATATAATTATAGATTAATTCCCACAGGGATGCATGCAGCCCTTCAGGTTCCCTTTAGCAGCCCTAGAAGTCCTTTCCATTTATGATTACTGAAAAGTAATTACATAGTTTTCTGCCATTTCAAGGTAGGAATCTATTGAAATCTATAATGTAAGTCCTAATTAGTATATTGGCATTGAAAAAAACAACAAGAAATTCTTAGCCATCCAAAATGAATTAGGGCTTTGGCTTCAAAAAGATTGATCACCCCTGTTTAGTTATTATTTTAATTGTATTTGAATATCAGGGTTGTCATATTAAAAAATATCAGTGAATGGATTCACTTTTTGGGAAGGAATTTCATGAAGGCTATAAACTCACTCTGACAGAAATTAGCATATTTTCAGTGGAAAATCAGTGTTAAAAATATTTTGATGTTTTGAGAAAGGGATTTGCTAGGCATTTTTATTCTTCTATAAGAACCTAAAATAATTTTCTTAGATTAAAACAGTGGAAAGAAGATTGGGTCACAAATTTACAATCTAAAAAAATAAATAAATAAAGAGGGAGAAAAACAATTTCTGGTATCATTTCATGAAGTGAAGTAAATAGAGACCTTCCAAATGTTTCTCAACTTCATGGACTAGAAGACCTTCAATGTCCCTTCCAACTCTGTCTGTTATTCTATTAATTCAGTCATGGACAGATTTATTTACTGTACCTCCCACTCTAATCTGCAACCCTTGTATTTGTTAATAGAGCTCACCTATCAATATATCTTATGAGAGTGATGTATTGAAAATACCCCAAATAGGTTTACATAAAATTAGGTGACCCTTTAAGACATAAATCATGCCAACAACATCATTACTTCATTGACTTATTGTAGATAGATAGAAAGAACAAAAAAAATTGAAATGTATTGAAAAAATACATAAAATGAACTGTAAGAAGTGCTTCAAATTTACACAACTATAGTTAAAAAAGACGAGTGCTTTATTGAATAGTATACAGACAAGTGTGCTTGCGCCACTTCTGAGTACAGATAATCCTGCACCTATATCCATTCTTCAATGACCTTTCAAACATAGGACAGCGCTGAATAAATTGTGGTTACCACTAGTCCTCCAGGTTCAGGTTGTCCCATCAAGCCCCCCTCCCCCATGGTCATATGATTGTGATCTGGGGACTTGACAACTGGGTTTTCATTTACAACTGGTTGCAGCACTATGCGATTACCTGATTGCCATTTGCAATCTTCCTAGCTGGCTTACGCAGAAAGTAAACGATGAAGCCAGGAGGGAAGGCTGCAAAGTGATGGGCTTAATCTCACCCACCTACACATGCTACTTCACCTCTTCTTTGCTTGCACCGCACCAGCCACTTGTGCAGCCTCCCTGACCAGTGCTAGGCCTCTCACTGCCTTGCACCCCCTCCCCAATGTGTGCTGTGCCCCTCATGTATTTCTGAAATCCTGCATACCTGGCCTGTGCTGCATTATTCTTGCACCTCCCTGACTCTTCCTCCCACCCTGCACATTCTCCTCACTTCCTGCTCCACCCAGCATTAGCCACTTGCCTGCCTGTTCATCTTGGGACTTGCAACTTTTCGCCAGCTTCCTATTGACTTTGGTTGTGGGAAACTGGCAGAAAGTTGCCTCACCTAATGATAGTGGGGTTTGGTTAATGATTACTGCAGGAATTGCCATTACTAAGCGATACACTGCTTAACAATGGAAATTATGATCCCAATTGCCATTATAAGTCAAGGACTACTTGTACTTAGAAAATATTTTTGAAACATGCCAAGATAAATGCAGGGACTAGTCCAAACAATCACAAGGAATCCAATCTGTCTCAAAGGGCAATCTCCTCCCCCAAAACCCCCCACAGGTCTATTAAATTGAGTCAATAGGTTTTATATGGTTTTTTAATAGAAGTTTTGTACTCCTATAAACCTGCTGAAACATCCATCTTACTTTCAAATGGCCTCCATATTGGCTCTTTTTTTGGGGTGGTGGTAGTACTAAGATATAAATAAAGCCAATTGTGTTTACTTACCAAGACCCAAAACTGCATGTACTTTGTACAGAAACTAACATTTTTAGACGAATGTGTGGAAACACATTTTTGGACGAAGTAAATCATATTATTATACAGACGGCAGTTTCCTACTTTATTTTAGTTTTTGTAGATGCTACAGACTACACATGAGAGTCATATAATATATATTAGAATATATATATATTATAATATATTATAAAATATTCAATCAATATTCATAATAGAGGAATTATAGTGTTAAAGAATTGTCAAATATAAGAGATAAGATTTTTATGTACTCTGATATTTAAGCTATATAAGAGATAAGATTTTTATGTACTCTGATATTTAAAGCCTTGCATATTATTCTCATATAAATATACATTACACAAAGAATGTAAAATTATGTAAAGAGATCTGATGTCAGGATGTATGACATTTTTTAAAAAAATCTAAGATTAAGCTAAATATTAAAGTGTTTGTTAATGTACATTTTCAAAGAATTTAAAATCTAGATTTTGATTTTTCTGTCTCTACAAACTATATTAATTTGATATAAAGTTGCTATAAAAGGAAAATATTTTTGTAATTGTTATTTGCTTCAAATTCATAAATTTTTTGCTGCATTCTTTGAAAGGGAGTTTCCTGCTTTCTTTAATATTTGCTTAACAACCCTCACACAGAGATAGAATCCTCTGCTGGTGTATTATCTCTATATATGGCATAAATTATATATAAGTATTTTTTGTGACTCTGTGTTTGGATATTTTACCAGATTTTAAAATAAGTACTCTCTCTGCGTGTGTGTATGTGTGTAAATTTTGGATATTTGAATTAGCAGTATAAACTTTAATTGGTAACTATTATTTTAGAAGTAATTCAGCCATATTATACAATATTGTATTATTTTAACTTTGTTTCTGAGCCGTGGTGGTGCACTGATTGGAATGCAGTATGCAGGTTAATTCTGCCCACTGCCAGGAGTTCAGTCCTGACCAGCTCAAGGTTGACTCAGCTTTCCATCCTTCTGAGGTCGGTAAAATGAGGACCCAGATTGTTGGGGGCAATATGTTGACATTTGTAAGCCACTCAGAGGATGTTGTAAAGCAGTATGGAGCAGTCTATATGCCTAAGTGCTATTGCAGTTTAACAGTTAGTTAACTTTAGAAATTCGTTTATACCAGTAGTTATTAACATTGTGCTAACAGGTTATCTTATATCTGTGACCAAAGAACCACAATTCCAATAGCTAATAGAAGAATAGCATGTCCAAGGATTGAAATCCAACAGTCTTCCACAGATACTGACAAGTATTCCCAGTAAAAAGTATTTGGGTTAGATTAAGTGTATGACTCCTTGGCATACTTGGTGTGTTTTCTCTTGTAGTGCTTCCATTGTCTCTAGATACAGAACGCTGTATGTGATCATTAAAACGCACCATGATTTGTTGCATTTTAATGTTTTTATTTGACATTCATTGCTTTTATTGTTTAATTTGAACATAACATATAATATGCTAGGTATCATTCACAGAAAATAAAATGCAGTGCAAAAGAAAGGCAGATAAATATTTTTGGAAAGCAATGAATTGTTTCTATTGTTTCATTATTGTGGTTCCTGCTTGTTTAGTTTAAGAGTTTATACTTTAAAAACTTTGGCCTTGTTCTACTAAAGTTTTTGTGTCTGCAATTTTATAATTGCATAAATATAAATAATGTAAAACTCAACATAATCTCCATTGTTTTATTTCAACATTAGCAAAGTAATTTTGCAAATTCATTTCTTATCATGAGACATTTTAGTTTAATTTTTTTTAAATTAATATCATTTAATTCTTTTGAAGAACTTGGCAAATACCTAAATCTTAAATTCCAAATGACTTTTAGTCCATTAAAATTATACATATTTTAGGTGCTCAGTTAAAAAGTATAGATATGTACAGTACTATTTTCCTGTTATTATATAGATCTTCAACCAACTGACAAGAAAATTGAATGTGTAAACAATTTTCATGATGCAAAAAATTAACTACTTTATGTTTTTACTATTACATAGCTTTCAGTCATTAGTCAAACTATAAATTATTAATGAATTGGTAGGATTTAAATTCAGTTTATATTGTTGGAAAGCATTTCAACATAAGGTGAAACAAGAATTTTCTCTGAAAGTTTTTAAAATCCAAGAAGTAATAGCAGTAGATTAGAAATTAAAAGGAATGCAAAATATTTTAAATGCGATTGTCTACTCCAAAATGGTTTAAGATAGCTGGTTATAACTGAGAAAATCAATTTTCTCTTATTTTTATATGGGTGTTTTTCTTTCTGAAATTGGGATCTCTTTTTCTATATTAAACTCCTTAATAGATAGTAGATATATAGTAAAATTAACTTTATTTATTTATTTATATTCCATTCTTTCAGAAAATTTTAAAATATTTGGGGACCCTGATAGACACCTTAATTTTTTTCATTAAACTGCATTTTAGCTAGTCAACCAATTGCAAGTTAAGGTTACTTTTCAATTTTGGTATTGAAGAAGTGAAAACAATGGATATATTGGCAGATCAAGCGTTCCATTCAGAAAATGTGCATATAGATTCAGAAGAAAATATGAGGTAATCTTTGCAACTTTGTCTGAGAATATTCAATACTCATAAACTTTTTCATTTGTAAACTGTTCTAATTAAAATATTAAACAGTAGTATTTTAAGCTATTCTTACTATTTGAAGTATTTGCAGAAATTGGAATGCCTACTTTCAACTATCTGCCATTTGATAATTTGCTGTTGGGTAGCTTTGCCACATTCTTGCTTAGATTTGCAATTGAGTCAATTGGTCTAGTGATTGAAGGCACGAGGTTAGAAACCGGTTAGAAACTGTGAATTCTAGTGCTACCTTAGGCATAAAAGTTGGCTAGGTAATTTTGGGCCAGTTACTCTCTCTCTCTCCGTCCATCTTATTTCATAGGCTTATTGTTGGGGGAGAATAAAAGAGGAGAGAGTATTAGGTATGTTCACTACCTTGAGTTGTTTTATAAAAATAATAAAGGCAGGATAAAAATAAATAAATTATAATTAAATATATTCCCTCTTTCCATGTTAAGGAAATGTTCAAAATTCTTTTATAGTGTTCTCTTGTGCTTGTTGCAGAGGTATCTCTCTTTCTTTATATACCTTTGATACTGGCATGTCAAGAGCTATACAATTCAACTTGTGCAGTTTAGTGTGCTTAAACTATTTTATGAATACAGGCATTCTGAATCTTTTACTAATAAAACCCCCAGTTATTCTATTGGTAGGAAGGTAATCTGTTGTCAGACTGAAATCTGTCTTTAAAGTAATCTATCTTATTCTAGATAGGCTTCCTCCCTGATATTTAGTCCTTCTTTGCTGATCTTAGGATCAAATGTGCCTGCCTGTTTGGAGCTTAAAGTGAAACTATCTTTTGATCGTTTCTGTGAGGCCTTCATGTACAATCAAATGGAAGGAACATTAATCAGTTTTTGATTTGGATTTGCAAAGAGATAGGTTGAAAGTGTTGAACTTTTGCAAGAGAGCTGTTCTTTTTTTTTTTAATCTTCATTTATCTATATTAATATTGGTGTCTGTTCCTTATCAGAAAACCTTTACTTTAGTGAGGTTTGATGTCTTACATCAGGGGTGTCAAACTCAATTTCATTGAGGGCTGCATCATGGTTGTGTTTGACCTCGGGGACCAGGGTGAGCATGGCCAGCTCGACGTCATTCATGTCAGAGGTGTCTGGGGTGGCTTGAGCATGCTGCTAGTGAAAAGGGTCACATCAGCTCCGTTTTTAGCTATGACTGCTTCCTGCAACCCTCTGCCAGTGAAAACGGAGCTTGGGAGGGCTACCTGTGGTCTTAACATGGAAAGAGGGGATATATTACTAGCTCCATTTTCACTGGCTAAGCAAGATAGTTGTTAAGTGAGTCATGCCTGGTTGATGTTGGGGTTTTTTGCCACGGTTAAGCAACTCATTGCACTTGTTAAGCAAATCGTTGCTTATCAAATCCAACTTCCACACTGGCTTTGTTGACCCCAGGATGCTGCAACCATTGTAA
>JANHFJ010003094.1:0-10281 GCA_032468195.1 Cerberus rynchops
CAAAGTTCATTATTTAAAATTTAGTTTTTTTCCTGAAAATTCTCTCTTAAAATTAGGGTGCGCGTTATACACCGGTGTGCGTTATACGCCGATAAATACGGTATTTTGCTATTTTTCCTGCCGGCTTTCCCAGTAATGGAGAAGCTGGCAGGGAAGATTAGAAGTTGCTGCTGCCGCCTTGAGAGGCCTACCTTTTGTCTTTGGGCTGGCTGCAAATGCCCCAGGCTGCAAATATTTTGTACCAAAATCCTGCTTGGATTTTTGGACTGATGCAGAATCGGGTTTTTGCAATCAGCCACCAGAAATGAGGGAGTCCAGTGCCTTGTACTGCAAACATTCCAAGCCAAAATCCTGCTTCGATTTTGGAATCGATGTTTTTCAGTCTCCCTCTTTGAGTGTGAAAGAGATGCCTGCCACAGGGATTCAACCCCACACTGAGCTTAAGTCCAGCAGACAGCTGTTTCAGCCTGTCCAGTTAGTGAAATATTGCTTAATGACCACAGCTAGTAGTGCCAGAATTGCAGTTATTGACTGAAGCAGTGACATGGCATCTCACTTAATGTTTGCTTCGCTTGGTGATTGAAGATTCTGGTCATAATTGTGATCATAAGTTATTTTATAAGTTTGTATATTTGCAAGTATGGGACTGTTCATTCTAGGATTAATTTAATCACCATATTTAGGCTGCAAAAATCTAAATGGTCACTAAGATAGTGACAAAGAAATACCAGAAGTTCTAACTCATTGAAAATGGTTTCATGTATTTTTGGAGTCCAAATATGGTAGTCCTTCTTAAAACTTATTATTATTTGGCGGGTTTATAATAATTTATGTATTTTATTAATACCATGTTTTTAGATTTAATATACTTTTTAATAACATTTATTTTGGCATAATTATTATAATCTGATTCTTCCAAACAATACAATGAACTAATAGTTGTATGAGGAAGAGTGGACACTTACCATAAGGGCAAGTGTTTTATAGTAAAGGCAAATAGATTTCTTCAACCTTGCCTGTCACTGAAAATCTAGAATTAAACCTTTTAATCTCTCAAGGGATTGTTTTTGGAATAGAGGCAATATTTGCAAATATGTTCCTATAAATATATATTCTAAATATACTACAGAACGAAAATCTGTGTCCTTTTAATTGTCATTCCCTGCTAATGTGAATATAACCCAGACAGCTGGAGAATGTTTGTTGAGGAAAGTACGTTTAGCTGAATCATTGGATGCAATGATATATGTTCTGTAATAAAAGGGACAATTCTTTTCATACTGTTTTACAGTGCTGCAAATTCCTGCCCATCTAGTCCTCGTGGTGCAGGTTCTTCAGGGTACAAAATGGGTCGTGTAATACCATCTGACTTGCATCTTATGGCTGACAATTCACAGTCAGAAAATGATAAAGAAGCATCTGGTGGAGATAGCCCAAAGGTGAGAGTCTTTTGATTAGAATCCATTTGTAAAATCAGTTACTGAGTAATATAATGGAAGTTAAGTGAAAAATATTGCTTTAAAAAGTAAGCAGAAACAACGTTTGTGTAATTAGCAGTTCAGAGTGAAAACTAAAGTAGATACTATGATATTCACATTAAACTTACATAAACATATACCTGAAATTTGGGTAGCATAAAAAGCAAAGAAAAAAGCCATTTTGTAAGCTTATTTTACACATTCAAAATTGAGAAAAGCATATTCAAACTTAACAGTTTTTAATGATATATTTACTTGTAGTGTGTGTGTATTAGATTTAATATATGAGCCTAAGACCTCAGATGAAGATTCTGAAAATACCTTTGGATTAATTGATAATCTTTGATTTATTGGAGTGTACCAGTCGTAGTTGTAAATTATGATGGTATTCCAAAAAAGTTGCACGTATCTGGCTACAAGGCAGTGGTAATTTGCTGTACATTTTTTAAAATATGAGGGCTTTCTTCCTCTCCTTCTTTCTCTCTTGCTTCTGCTATAGGAGATCATCTAATGTCATGGCTATCTGTTTGAATGGATATACTGTCTGCTGTGGTCCCTGCTTCTCAGCTCATTTCTCTTCTAGAAAAGTATTAAGCTGTTCGATGATATTAAGCTAGCATGAATACTAGAAACCAAGCAATGCTTGCAAGATTAAAGGAGAAACACTTAGACTTTACCACTTGTAGCTTCTCTATTTAGCCTATCTCATAGTATTCTTCTTGCAGTGATAATCTGAAAGGGGATCTTTAGATAAAAATGTCTTGAGATCCTGCAATAAAAGTGGCATATAAATTAACAAATAAGTATATAAATAAAAATGCTGCCAAAAAAGAGAAGCATGTTTGGCTTTTGTTCTTTTGCTGTAATTCCCCAAACAATCTGCTAATTGCCCCTATCAGAACAACAGATTAGCTTAGTTAGTGAGTTGTGAACCCAAAGAAAAATGGCCACAAATACAGGAAAACAAAGTCATGCACTACTTGATGCTTTTTTGTGCTTTTAAATATTTCTCTTTTTTTTTGCTAGTTATAAATTCATAAAAATGGGTGGATTGGCAAGTAGAGAGCTGTATACTAAGGAAGCAGCATGTTTGAGCAAATAAAGTGAGTGCTGATTAGTTGAAGTCAGGTAGGCCAAACTACTGTTCTCTAGTTATTTTAGGCTAAACTTAGTCCCCACATGACAAACAACATGCTTAGGAGTTGCAAGATGAATATATTAAGAGAAAAAGAGCATGGTAACAGTAAAGCACATTAGAGGTATTTTACACTTGGAATGGATTGTGGCAGGCAGAGCTCTGTATGTGATAAAATTGAAAATGCAAATATGTAATAAAGTTGTAATAAAGTTCAATGTGCATGATGGTCTCTCTCAAGGGATAATATCCTTTGTATTAAATTATACAGTTGGTATTATATTTCTAATGTCCCTGGAGGAATGAGCTGTTCTCATTATGTTATTTTTTATATTTAGGATGATTCAAAGCCACCTTATTACTATGCACAACTAATTGTACAAGCAATTACAATGGCTCCTGATAAGCAACTTACACTAAATGGAATTTATACGCACATAACTAAAAATTATCCTTACTACAGGACAGCAGACAAGGGCTGGCAGGTAAAAATTATTAATATTGTTTTAAATGAAATGAGAAACTATGGTGGATTAAGGCGAGGCGTTTGCAAAGTCTATAGTTTGGGTAGATTATTTTGGGGAGAGATAATTCTGGAGAGCTATTTCTTTCTTAAAATCACATCAATCTCATTACTTCAGGAATGGTCTAGCATTTCCTGGAAATTGATTGTCTAAACCAGGAATAGCTTTGTGATGTTTCAGAGGAAACATGGTACTTTGAAGTTCTTACCAGTGCTTGTAAACTATTCCTTTTCCGTAGAATTTCTTCATAAAATAGTTTACTTCTAATTTTTAATTCTTAGTTGCAAATTGTGCCGTTTACATTTCTATACAATCTAGTTTTGATTGTGAAATTTGATGTTGAGATCTCTTTACATATAGGAAGAATATATTAAAATTAAACAGTTTAATATTAATAGTGTATAGAATGTCATATGCGCATTGTTTTGTGCAATGTGCTCATAATACTGGATGCTTAAATTTATCAAACCAAATAACATTCATTCCAGTTTCAATAACTTTATATTACTATAGATTCATCCTAATTCCTATAGACTTTGAATGCCTGAACTCTGACAAAAGTCTGTGGTCATCTTGTTTTGCTCATATCAACATACGTTGACTGTATATTTTGTAGGTTTTTTTATTATTATTATTATGGTTGATCATACAATCAACTTGATGCTTAAACTGGATTTGGCATTTTTATCCACCTGCTGAATTGTTCCCAAGGACTGAGAGAAGCAGATGTTATTATTTGATGGTGGTAAAAGTATTGTCGCAGGATGTAAACTGTTCCAAGCTGCCTTTTGTAATTGACCGATGGTGATTTTGTCAATGCCAATGGTGTTCCAAGTAGTACACCAGATGTTTTGGGATTGTACCCAAAATGTTTATTAGTATGCTTGCTATCTTTGTTTTTTTGCCACAGTTGTTCTACTTCTGTTTGCAGAACTTTGTTGTTGTTATATGTGGATAATCTACAGTTAAACACATTCAGTCTAAAACTGGTGGGAGCTTAATTTTTCAAGTACTAATCAAGGACCTAAGAAAAAGAAAGCATCTTAAGAATATGAGCAGTTCTAAGTGGGATTTTTTTTTATTAGAATGTATTCCAACTTAATACTGAGATGGATGATTTCTTTGTTTTCTTTTATGACTCACAGAATTCAATACGTCACAATCTCTCTCTGAATCGTTATTTCATCAAAGTACCACGTTCCCAGGAAGAACCAGGCAAGGGTTCCTTCTGGAGGATAGATCCTGCCTCTGAAAGCAAATTAATAGAACAGGCTTTTAGAAAAAGGCGGCCAAGGGGAGTACCTTGCTTTAGAACCCCACTGGGACCTCTTTCTTCTAGGTAAGGTATTGAGGACGACAACTTAAGCATAGCAGTCCAGAGGCTTTCCTTTAAATGTACTTCAGGGTCTACTGACTGAACAATGATCATCACTTATTTAAACAACAGAGATATTTATCAAATAAAAAAATGATGGGGCACAAAGGAAACTATTAACATTTCTCTTTGAGGAAGTTTGATGGTGCTTTTATGATTACAACTGATTGCAGTGCTAAGGAAGAAATGTTCCCTGGAGTTGTTACCGGCTATATTCACACTTAAAGATCTAGCAAATATATTTGCATAATATACTAAGCATAATTATTGATTTATTTATTCAATTTATATGAATAAATCACATATTAATATTAACCTTTGTTAGATTTTGTTGTGGCTTAACCTATTGTGCAAACCTAGACAGTCTTACTTAATCATTATTCAATGTGTTATGTCACCAAAAGTCAATCTTAATGAAAGAAAGACTTTATGTTTACTGTTAGCAAATAAATCTCTTGGTATTTTCCTCATAGTCTCAGCCATTAAAAAAAAAACATGGAAAAAGTGTTTGGGATTGAAGAAAATAGCAGAGAGAAAAGACAGTAATATATAGTATTTAACCTTTTCCAGTCACACTTTGTGTTTATGCTGCAAATTACAATTCCCCAGCAACATATTCCCTATGAAAATTTGAATACATTCATGTTCTTGCAAAAAAGATATGCTTGGAGACTACAAAATTGATAAGTAGTTTTATCTCCTTAAGTATTTGGAATAATTTAATAATTTGTTAAATTAATAGTATAAAGAATAAAAAAGAATTAAGAGTGAGTAAAAGATGGAATTTATAGTTTTTGAGGAGTACAAATAGCATTTCATTTTCATTCTTGTTTCAATTGAATTACATTAAAATTTTGTTTAAACTGCAATTTATTATTTAGGTATTGTCTGAAACATGCATCTTGGTGAACTGCTTATTTAAAATAAGTCTTGTGTTTTAGAGAAGATATGAAAGTAAATTGAGTGGAAAAACCAAGATTAAAGTATTTCACTTTAAATATAGAATATAGGACATGTGTTTCTGTTATTAAAATTCTTATTAATTTCTGTCCCAGCTATACCATTTTTTCATTCTGTACTTCTGAATAAATACTTTGGCTGCCTTTAAGTTATCTCTATAAAACTTCTATAATCAAAAATATCTACTGCTATTTAAATATCAAAAAGTCCTCCCTGTGGGAAGTTTACATAATGTTTTGTGGGTGACTTTAATAGTTGTTAATTTTGTATCTAAAAGTGGCCATTTCTGTTTTTTATTTGCAGAAGTGCCCCAGCTTCTCCTAATCATTCTGGAGTATTATCTGCTCATTCAAGTGGTGTGCAAACCCCAGAAAGCCTGTCAAGGGAAGGGTCACCTGTCCCAATGGAGCCTGAGCCAAGCAGTATCCAGCCAAAATTAGCAGTAATACAAGAAGCACGATTTGCACAGAGTGCCCCAGGTGAAATTTTCATGCAGTGCTTATGTACTAAAATCACACAAAATAGTTAAAGAACTTTCTGTGGATGATTTAAAATGCAAGGATTCTAGAAATTTTATATGAAAATACATTACCTTAATGGTGGCAATGTTATGTAGTATTAAAATGTTGAACTAGGTAGCAAGTGAGAGCCAGATGCAAGTCCAACTTTAGTCATGAAAATTCAATGGGTGACTGTGCCAATCATACATTTGGCTGAATCTATCTTGCAAAGCTGCTTTTGTAGGAATAAAGTCAAGAATTGTGCCCATGTAAACCCCTTTCAGCAAAAAAAAGCAAAGAACTTTCTGATACAGACTTAGAAGTGCTAGAAAAAGAATAATATATGTTCTACCTTCAGTGGATGTGCTCTTGTCACTGAAATACAACAGTAAAATATTTACATTTTATGTATAAAGTTCTTTTAACATCAGGTTATAATATACTAGCAGTACTAATAGTGACATAGCAGTGAATTTTAACCTGATAATGCCTGTTGAAGAGATAATAATTCCTATTATTATCCATTATTATCCATACTATTCCTACCCATTGGATAAATCTTTGAGTAGTTAGAAGATTATTTAAAAGGGGGATCTTTTCTTTTTAATTTAAGAAAGCAAGTTGTGTATAATAATATTTTTTTTAAAAAGATGTAACACATTTCTTTCTATCTTTCTTTACAGGATCTCCCCTATCTAGCCAACCTGTTTTAATTACTGTACAGAGGCAGCTGCCACAAACTATGAAACCTGTCACATACACTGTTGCAACTCCTGTGACAACATCAACATCCCAGCAGCCTGTAGTACAAACGGTTCATGTTGTTCATCAAATCCCAGCTGTATCTGTCACAAATGTGACTGGATTAGCACCAGCAAATACTTATACTGTAGCTGGGCAAGCAGTGGTTACACAAGCTGCAGTGATGGCCCAGCCTAAAGGAGAACCTCAAGAGAATGGAGACCACAATGAAATGAAAGGTAAACAAAAAATTATGATTTATTGAAATTTCATGCTGATTTTATGATATACTGACTTTGATGTTTATTTACCACTTCAAACATTTACTTTTTTTTTTTCTCTCTAGTTAAAGTGGAACCTGTACCCGCAGTTAGCCATACAACTCTAGGAGCTGCCAGCCGCATCATTCAGACATCTCAGACTACACCGTTACAAACGGTTACTCTAGTACAACAAGCACCTCTAGGTCAACACCAGCTACCAATAAAAACTGTAACGCAAAATGGAACACACATAGTACCTATCACCACAGCAATGCAGAGTCAGGCTAACACTGGTAAGCATTTTAAATTGAGTGTTAAGTATCACAAATTACCTATTGCAAAAATAATATCCAAAATAAATTCATCACTTTCTTCATATTGTTGAATATCAACTACATGTAACTTCTACTTGGGCGTTATTTGTAGTCTAAATCTGAATACGTCTTGTCATAATCATTTTTGCCTATCTTGTTTTTCTTCCATACTAAACCAGCAACTAGGATTGCATAAATAGTTTTGATAGGCCAAAAAAAAAAAAAGTTTCTGGGGATATACTTCTTGAGAAATAGATGTCCATGTTATATGAAATTGCTTTTGAAATTGAAATAATTCATGTAAAGAAAATGTGAAAAAATACAACTAAAGATTGTATCTTTAGGAATACTTATAATATTATTTTGAAGTCTATATTTTGTTATCTTACACGATCAGATCTTCAACTTATGGCTTGCGTCCTACAATGCCATAAGATGTTGGGGAACTTTTTTTTAGATTGATTGAAATGTGTACATTCAAAGTTAACAAAGTCTGATATAAGTTACTGGCTTTTCAATAATTTAACATTAATCTTGAAGATTTACATGATTTAAAATGAGTAGAAGTTCCTCATTGCCATGACATTAAAAAGGATGGAGGAGAATGTGAGTCCAACATAAACAGCAAATTATGGATGTCATTTTGCTAGGATTGCCTAGCAGTAACTACTTTTTGAGTTCTTATGAGGTCAGTGGTGATAGTATCTTAGATAGTATCTGTTGTTTTCTTGTTTTCTGATACCTTACTTTTTAATCTCCTTCAGATTTTTTAAGCATCAGGATCTTTTCCAATGAGTCTTATTGTCACATAATGTGTCCAAAAATATTTGGCTTTTTTCAGTGAGCACTAACAGTGAGCTTTCTGTTTTTATTTCATCTGGAATTTAATTATTTAATCTTCTTGCATCCAAAATATTCTCAGCTTTTTCCTCCAGTGCTACAATTCAGAAGTATCAAATGGTCTTTATTCAGCCATTCTAATAGTCCACAATTCTAGTTCTCATTTTGTGTATTATTAAAGTTTGGACTACAAATGCATGAGTGCTATCCTAAGCCCTATGAGATAAATGCAATTATTAAGAATTTTTTAACATTGTCCTTTTTGGTACTGGAATATAAATTTATCTCTTCCAGTCCTTAAACCACTATTGTGGCTTAGATTCTAGATAGATTGTATGTAGCACATCATCTTGTAAGTTTTAAATAGTTCCGCTGTTTTTTTATAACACTTGCACCTTTATTATTAGCAATAATTTTAGGGCTCATTTAACCTCACTTCCAGAATATCCAAGTCCAGGTCACTGCACAAATGTTTGTTATCAATGCTGAGATCTTTTATGGTCACTTTTTCCATATAGAGTTGATCCTCAGTTAATGATCATTCATTCAGCAACTGTTCAAATTTACGAAGGTGCTGAATGAATAATACTTATGACCAGTTCTTGATGTTCTTGTCATAGCAGTTTCCCTGTGGTCACTTAGCAAAAGCCTAGCTCACAATTACAAAATCACAACATGCCGTGGTAACGTGATCATCATTTTCAATCTCATTTGCCAGCTTTCAACATTCAAAGTCAATGGGACGGCTGGCAGCAAGTTACAAGTGGAAACCATATAATGTCCTTGCTTAAGAACTTCAGGGGATTTGTTTTAATGACACTACCAGAAGTGTCAGAATAAAGTGTTCCTAAGTGACACAGTCACATGAGGTTGCACTTTATGATTGCACTGTTTAATAATGACTTCCCATGCAATTGTTAGCTATGTTATTGCATTACTTACTTAAATGTTTCTTTTTCCTCATTCAGAATTCTTGCTCAGGTGAAGGTCATACTGCTGAAATATATAAACACTACTGAAACCTAAGCATAAAGGGTCTAATGATGGCTGCAGACAATTTGGGGATGGGAAAATAATCAGCTGAAGTTTTAGTTGATTTGCAGTCTGGAAAACCATTTAGTGAAGCAATTCTGCCAGAGACCTGTATTGTCAAAGAGAAGATAGGATCCATTACTGGTGTATCACAATGTCCTGCTCAGATTTTTTAACTGGTTTATTTTGTGGATATGGAAAAAATCCCACTTGGAGAGATGCCAGAAAAGAATACTAAATACAGCTCTTAATACTTCCCAAATAAATGTACAAAAAAGTTAATAAACAGTCTGTTATGATTTTTCTGGGTCCGATTTCCCCCCAAGATACTACCATCTCATATTTTCCTTTTTAACAGATTGTTACAAAATCTGATCTATTTATTGCATAACATAGGACAAAAACAAAATTTCTTTCTCGGTCTGTTCCATCCCATTTACGGTATGCCTAAAATCAAAGGGAAAGGAAATTGCAGAGCTACACCCAAGCCTACCTTTTTTTCTGAGAAACCTGACAATCATTTGGTTTTCATTATATCTATTCCTTCTCATTTTATTTTTTCCATCATTATATTTCAGCGATTAATTCTGAGTTTTTATATTGTCACATTTTTTGTACCTTCAAGTCATTGTTGACTCCTGACAAGTGCCTGGACAAGATTCCTCAGTTTTCTTGGGAGGTTGATTCATATTAAATTAACTGAGCTTCATCTATTTCAGTAATCCAGATTGCTTCTTCCTAGCATCAAAAAAGTTATTGAATTATTTTCTCAATAGGGACATAACCAAGGAACTATTGCATGTGGGTCTAAGGAATTTGAAGAATTGGAAGGTTTTTGCTAATACATTCTTTAAAAAAAATCCTGAATGCGTTTGCTAGGAAAAAAAATGTGTTATGTTTTTAAGATTAGAAACAGTCAGGGATTATATAATTTTGGCAATGCATGAATGAAAGAAATACATGAGAATATATATGGTTTGCTTTCATCATTTAAAATTTCAATTTTCATAATACATCGCCAAAACTGAGTATGAAAGTGTGTCCTTAGAGCAGGGGTCGGGAACCTTGGCTCTTTCATGACTCATGGACTTCAACTCCCAGAATTCCTGAGCCAGCCAT
>JANHFJ010003094.1:12768-24025 GCA_032468195.1 Cerberus rynchops
GCTAAGCATCCACCAATAGAAATATAACTTAATGAATTTAACTTTTGATGTCCTATAGAGACCTTCTGAGGTCTTCATTAAGAAGTGGCCACTGTGGTTTTTTAAACAGTGGCTGCTATAGTATAATGAAATAGTTTTCTTTTAAATGTGTTTGGCAGTTGGAGTATTTTAAAGATTTCTTCTCCGAGTTGTGAAAGAAGAATTCATGTTTTGTTACTGAACTAAACTAACAGTTGAGACTGTTCTTTTTGTCCAATTCACATAGTTTCTTATCCCTTTCACATATTTAAGGTGAGTTAAAGGTGAAGACTGGGCTTTAACCTTTGATTTGTCTTTTGCTTTTTTTTTCTTTTTGGGCTATAATTTATATGTTTTTATCATTTCAAGAAGAAACTGTATTTTGATGATGGACTGAAATGGCTTGGAATGGCTTACAATTTAGTCAGTTTTTGGAAATGTTTTATCAGAAGACCAAATATGAGAAATCTGTACCAAGTATCATGTTATCCCACACGGTAGAGCTGCTGTTACACTGTCAATGAAGATAATACATATTAAACAGATTATGAAAAATTGATGTACACTAGCTGGATTTATAACAGCCACTATAGGCTGGGTGAAGCAAAACATTTTCTGTATCTGCAGCATTCTACTTTTTGTGCTGTGGTCATCTAATTCAGAAGTAATGATATTGCATTATTAATAAAACATTTGGTTATAAAATTACTATTTCATGAATAATTAGGAAAAATGCTGCAAATTTTTAAATAAAAATCTGGTAAAATGTTTAAGACAATCAAATTGTTTAGACTTGGAAGTTTTCTCATGTCACCGTAGTCTTTGTAGTTTATGAACTAAGTAGAGAAGTCAAAACAAAAGAATTTGAAGACACTGTTAAATATTTGGCTCTTACCTGTTGCTAACCTTTTTTTCTGTGCTTTCATGGCTATTTTAAACCTGAGCAAGATGTTCCAGAAATTGTTGCTTTCTCCTATTATTTCACTCTTAGAAATATTTGAATGCTGGAGAGTAATTTATAGGGCAGATGTACCATCTCCCCTGATGTCATAGGTCTTCTGCTATGACAACAGACACTTTCCTCCTCCCTCCCCCCCCCAAGCCAAGCTGTCCAAATCTGTTCCAGAAGTTTAGGAAATCCCATGTTTCAGATTTTGAGGGCACTTTGAGAGACGTGATAATAACCTTCATTCAGGGAAGAAATCAAGCAGTGGACGTGAACACAATGCTATGATCTCCAAATTACTTCTGTGATGGGATGTTTGAGGTACTTGTCTTAGCTTTATTTGAAAATAATTCCATCTGCCTAGCAGACAGGAAAGAAAACCAGCCATACTTAAACTTGGGAACTTTTTCTGCCAATATTGCTCTGTTTTCTTACCAAAATTTTAATACTCAGGTTTCTATAACCTAAGAGTTTGTATGAAAATAAACACTGGATAAATCTTAGTTTAATGTTACAACTGTTTCATTCATGTTGTGCATAGTAGGATAAGTACACATACAAAGCAAGAACTATGATGTGCAATTATAGAATGTAGGGCTAGTAGTATTGCTTTTATCATCCACTAATAATGAGGGGAATTATTGCTGGGGGGGGGGCAGGTTTCCAGAAAGTACAAGATTTAAAATTAGCTAGGGGTACAGTGAAAAAGTATATGTAATTTTAAAATAATAATGAAGAATAGAAAATCTGAAAATCAAAATATATTATCAGTAAATATTTACACAGTGGATCTCAGTAATGATTTAGATATATCTTTTGGGTAATGGAGCAATTTGTAATTGCTTGTGAGTTGAGCCAGTTTGGGACTGCTGTCGCCAAATATTTTTGTAAGACGACAGAGTTTGAAGGTTTTGTGGAGGTAATGGCCTTATTTGAGAATGGGAAAGTGGTAATTGGGTCAAAAATTTTAAGAATCGTATTAAACAGCCGATTGTACCATGAATTACTGAACTTGTTGCTTCGTATTGGTTTCCAGAGAACCTGAACAACTTGAGAGTATTGCTAATTAAGTTCATTTTAAATGACAGATACCATTTTTAGTTGTCCCTCAAGATACAAGGGCAAGTGGGTGTAAGGCTACTGTTTCATAGATGAAGACATCTGATCTTTTATTGGTAGTATATCATAGCAGTAGTTTATTCACTGGAGTAAATTCAGTGTCCGGAAATAGCAGATGCAGCATCAGCTATTTGACTTCTAGATTATAATTTCATAAAAGGCTATAAGTAATGTCAGATCTTGTACTTTGATGAGAAATCATTTCTAAAAAAAAATCCCAAAATTATAGATTCCACTGAGGTATCCAAAAAGAAAAAAAAAATCCCATGAAAATTGATGGCAAACCACTTATTTTTTCCAACAAAATATTAACCTGACTCTGCAGTCACCAAGAGTTGAGTCCAATTTATCTTTTTAACAGCTGTAATTTCAGTTAAATTTCCTCTGATTTGTATGAAAAAATAATGTAGGTCAATTGCATTTCTTAGCGCATATAATTAATAGCACATAAAATTTAGAATATTTCAAATTGCAGCGTGCTGAAGAGTGAATCTGGCACCTAGAAACTGCGAGAACATGAATCTTTATCCCACTTTTGGCATGAAGCAAACTGGGTGACTTTGTGCCAGGCAAACCCTCTCAGCCCTAGGAAGAAGGCAGCAATGGCAATCACTTCTGAAAATATTGCCAAGAAAATTGCAAGTTGTATAGTCAGTCATAAGAAATCAAGACTGATTCAAAGAAAAAACAAGACACAAAAAAGATTCTAAATCTTAGTAGAATTGCTGAATTTACTTTTTACCCTGTGTACTTCTTATAACCATTTTTCCCTTTTAAGCAGCCAAGGAACTAGCAGTTGGGATTGTACAGCATGTTAAGCTAAAGTCAAATAAAAATATTATGAATTACTACAATGCATGAATCCAAGCTAACAGTGCACTAATGTCCATAGCAGTAAGTGATATCATGTCACAATTATGATTTTAATTCTGAAAATCACGTCTTGGTGTTTATCTGATAACAGATTGTCATTTGTGTCCCTTTGCTCCCTTATAGGTCCTAATACAACACAAATTGGATACTGCCCATAAATATGCATGCTACTTACTGTAAATTATTGTTACACTGAAAAACCAACTACATATAACCCAATGTTGCATCGCATTCCTAGGATGATTTTATTGAGGGAAATATGTGCAAGAGATTTAGGTCTTTATTATCATTCATTAGATTTGTTTACAAATCTCATTTCAGGCAGGTTGAATTGTCTGAATAAATCACAATTGGATGGGTTCACATATGCTAAAACACAAAAATGAACCATACATTAATGGCTTAATGCGATGATATGAACCCAATGGCTAGCATATCCAGAAATTAAATCATTTTACCTGGTTAACTTGACCACTGTCTTGTCTCCTTTATCCAAATTATTCCCATTTAAGCTCAGCTCAGAATATATAATCAACATTGATCCAAGTAGCAATTACTTTTAAGTTCAGCCAATATAATTTGTACTTCAGCTTGTTTAACTTGTATAACTATTTATACAAATAGTTTATACTTAAAGAGCTGGGACATGTTACTGCGTAGATTATTATGAACCAGGCAGAATGCCTTGACTGTTTGAATGTTGTTGGTCTTAAAGTGGCCCGAAGTTGGTCTGCCTCTTAGGGATCTGAGGTCACATAAACATAAGCATTCATAAATAGCTTCTATGTTTTATATACTTGGCAAAAAAAAAATATCTTAATTGGATGTGTAAATTTTTAGCAAAAATGTAATTTTTGCGGTAAATGTAATTGAGAATTTAAATCAATTACAGGAGCTGCTGCAGGAAGAAACCATTGCAGCTTTTCTTTGTATTCCAGTCTCTAGAAGGCAGGGAGTAAACTGGGGAAGGCCAAGATTGGGAGAGGCTCATTCTTGGTGCCTGTGGAAAAGCTCTGATCCTGCATAGGCCATCTCACCTTTTTAAAATAAAAAAGCTGTAGCCAGCTGTGTCTTAGCATGTCATGAATACCCTATTTATAAATATAGTTTATTTACAAAGCAGGACTGATTGCAGTGCGAATGGAAATTAGTTACTTGAAGTTGAATTTCAGGCAGCTTTCAGTGCAGCATATTAACATTTGATTACCTCAACAGTTTTTCCCTTTGAAATCGTAAAATCCAAGTTAATCAATGCATTACTTTGATTGTATACAGCATTTTGACTAAGTCCCTTCAAAGTATGAGCAGACTACTATGGTACTTTCAAGATGAATTTGCAAATTCATAAAATAAAATCCCCATGTGTAAAAAGTGAGATTTGTATTTTTTTTAATTCTGTCAATCTTGGAGGAAGGAAGAACTTCATATTTTTAATAAAGAATGAGAAAGTGGTTCTTCCTAAACATTTTGGGAGGTCTGAATCTTGGTGGGAACTGGATATAGATGACAGGACTTGAATCTCAGGCAATATGCCATAACACATTTTACAAAAATTAATAAAAAATTAGCATCGGCTTTGCTACCATTAACTGAATACAGTAAATTAGTCACTTTTAACTAAAGAATATTACAAAAAATGTGCAAAGTAACTTTCATGATTAAGTACACATTTAAAAGCAACATGCAAACCCACATTTGAGTATAGGTTTTAAGTGAAAATTCTGGATGCTTTATAGCTGAATGCATTAAGCCTTCGATAAATTTTGAAGCGTGTGCAAATGAAATTAATTGGAACTGTCCGTAAGGTGGTGATAATTTAAATTTAAGTGGTCACATACATGTGTTCCAAGGGTTTTGAAAAATTAGGCATGTCCCTTTATCATCTTATAGTTCTAAAAAGGCATCAATTCAGTGTGTTCTGAATACATAAGTCTTGGAGGATACAGAAGCAGAGCCTGGCATCTGCTGCCTATCACAGAACTTTATTACCCTTTTCTTTCCCAATGCAAGTACCAGAACACAAAGGACTAGATTTTAATAGAATGGAATGATTACATTCTAGATGGAGACAACACATCCTTATAAATCCTCTTTGTTGACACTTCTTACCTGGCAGAATCATAGCACTTGATGTTGGTTGCTATAGAATATTTGGCACCTCTGCTACATGACATGAATACCTATTCACAGCAATATGGAAATAGACTTGATTGTTCTATTTTTTGAGTAATTGCAACTCAGAGCAACTTTGCTACAGTTTGTTTCTGGAAATTAGGAAGAAACAATATCTGTAAAGGCAAAAGCTGCTGCTAATAAATGACTGGGATGCCATTTCCAATTAACTTGCCTGCTGAATCTAGTCTGAAGAGTCTTCAACTGATCAAAGCTCTAGTAACTTTTCTTTCCAGCTTTATAATGTGGCAGGTGCTAAGTTTCATGATACTTAACAGGGAGAACCCTCATATTGAAACTTGAGGAAAAGAACAGCAGCTGCCAAAGTAACACTTAAAACCAACTGTGGAGAGCTAATGTTATCAGTCCTTTGCCTTGTTCCGATTGTTGACCAGGTCAATCCCATCTTGAAGAGTGTCATCAAATTAGGAAGTCAGAAGTTGTCTCTTCAACAGGAGAAGAATTGGGATGGGGGTTCTGATAACTTGTCCCACCAAACCACACTTCCAACAGTCCAGTCAAAGTTTGTCATCAGTCATTTCTAGAAACTGAGCATAGACATCTCTGGAGCATTCCCCTTTTTGATTGAATAAAAATTTGTAGTAGCTGCCATCTGCACAGATTGCTAGGAAAAAAGAGACAGAGGCTTTTCAAGTCATTGCTATGAAAACAATTACAGAAATCACATATTTGCAATGGAAGGTGTGAAGAAAAGTAAGATGTCAGTACTGACCATCAGCAAAAATCAAAGTTAAATTCTCAGGATTATTTATACCAACCTCCATTTATTTTATTGCATGGCTTGCTCTATCCTTAACAGCTTCATCATTCATTCATTCACTTTTTATATTGGAATCTCAGACTTTACTCTGCTGTAAAGTTTGAGGACTTTAGTATGTGTGTGTGTAATATATATAGGTAATATATAAATAAAATATTTAGCATTTATTAAATCAAAACTCTTACCTAAGACAGAATTCGGCTCTGTTCCAAAGGCACAGATGCAGGGGGAGCCCGAGGGAACTTGAAACTTGGAAAAACTCCATTTGGAACTGAAATATTTGGGCAGGAAGCTGGCTGATGCTAAGCTAAGAGATTTAAAAAAAAAATTCCTTGAGTACCTACTGAAGTCAGGCACAGAAATAAAATAGATGCTAGCAGCTTCTGACAGTTGCAATCGTTTCAGTTATTTATTGATTATATAAGCTTATTTAAGTACTATCCCAACTTTTATGTATAAATAATGCTAAAGTTGGCTGACAAAACTACATAAGAATACAGTTAATGTATCATCAAGGGTAGAAAACAGTAGTTGCATTCAGCAAATAAATTAACTTAGTACCAAAATCTTGCCCACTTACGATAGCCAGGATAACATAGTGATCCAGATGCAAAGGGAAAAAATGTGATTGTCTTTTCACGGGCCCACATGGGACAAAAAGTCGGTTTTTTGTTTCAGGAGATGCTCATAGGTGCCCGTATATGCACCTACATATGTTCTGAACCAGCTTTTCCCTTCATATCTGGATTGCTGCAGAGCCTTAGTGGACAACAGCATAACATGCAATAGTAAAAATCAAGATATTTCTCTGATTTTCAAAATAGGAGAGGACAGGAAAGAATTGATAGTGTGAATACTTGTGTGTACGGCTTAAGATGCCATAACTGATGCTATAACTTGCACTTGAATGAGAAATTATACTGATAGTAATCAATGAAACTGCTTTAAATGTAGATGCACAGGTTTCTTTACCATCCCTTATAAGCAATCTGGAATTTCTGTTCAAGCCAGGTGTTAAGATAAGCACGTTTCAGCAGTTAAAAGAGAACGTAAATTTCTGGCATCTCCAGAAACAACAATAGAAATTGCATTAACCTTGACTATGCAAATATTATTGGAACAGCAAAATCAATTTCAAAGATAAGGGCTAACATTGCATTCGCCCAACTATGAATTGAAGTCTTCAAGGGAATGTAATTGAATCAACTGACAAAAAAGATGAAGCTTTGGGCAGCAAAGAGGATACAGGACGACTCAAAGCAGAGATTCAATATGTCAATCCAAGAAGAACAAGGAAGAACCTTGAGTATCAATAAATACAGCAAAAATATCAAGGGGGAAAAGAGCATATTTTTAAGAACATTGGAGAAGTCACATCAATTACAGCTAAAAACATTTAAGAGTAATCACACAAATGCCCTAATAAAGGTAAATGAGTTGAAAGGAAAATGAAATTCAACCATTTGTAAATGAAATTATTGATTAATAAATACATTTTCAGAAAATATATAATCAGGAACAGTTGAACAGTCAAAAAATGAGATGTGGAAGGGAATCATCTTCCCTTCTGGAAATGTTTTTAATTTCTTGTTGTGAGCTGGTAAGAAAGAATTTTCACATCCATAAAGAGTTCCTTTCACTGTCAATAGAATAGAATAGAATAGAATAGAATAGAATAGAATAGAATAGAATAGAATAGAATAGAATAGAATTCTTTATTGGCCAAGTGTGATTGGACACACAAGGAATTTGTCTTCAGTGCATAGGCTCTCAGTGTACAATAGCAAATAATCTCTACCAAACCTTTTCAGTCATTTTTAACTACACATAAATCCTGATAGCCCCAGCCCCCTTACCTTGATTGCTTATTTCTTTTGGGATCCTCCGCAGCAAAAATGTGTACTGTGGCGTGGTCACTTGATACGCAGATAAGAGAAGCATCTTGGTTGAAGTTTATACTAATGGAGAGATCAGAAGCAGCATATCTCTTTATCCCATGTTTGTCATGGAACAAGTTGCTTTTTAAAGACATCCTACCTCGTACTAAGCTGTTGATCTGTTGGAATGGGGCAGCTAGAACAAGTTTGAATTAATAAATAATTTTAAATGTTAACAAATTGTAAATGGAAATGGCACGATATTTAAATAGTTTACATTCAATGTCACAGGAACCATCTTCTCCATGTGCAGTTAAAAATTCCCCTTTATTCCTAGATTCTCTAATTCTCTAATGATTACTAAGCAAAGCAAAACTTACCAATATATATTGGCAGCCTGAGATCCTCTGCGCAACTCTTGAATTAAATGCCCAGATGAAGTATCAAATATTCTTATAAGGGTCCCCTTGAAAAGGAATAACAATTTTTGAAGTTGTGGAAAGCAATACTAAACCAATATTCTTCAGTCTTTTTAACTCTTTTAAGTATACTTCCTGATAGCCATATATTGGCTCTGCACACACACACACCCCAAATACATCTTGCCTGCATTTCCTTTTACTGACAGTTTGACCTTCAGTGAAATGGATGTTGGAACAGAAGACTTGAATTCACAAACATGTCAGCTCAGGCCCTATTTCCAAGGAATATTAAGGGTGATGGGTGATTTTTGCTTTTAAGGAAAACCGATGCTGTATTACTGATCAGAAACTCTCAGAACAGAATCTATGAACAGACAAGACCTCTCTTTTTGTTAACATTTGTGAGGGACATCCTCAATTTGGTCCCAACATTCTCAAAGTGTATCTATCACCACAAGATTTAGTGACCAGCTGATCTAGTCAAACTGGTCAAAACTGACTGATGTTTAACTTCATTTGCCTTTTACATTTATAGTCAGTTTCCTCTGAAGATTTCAGTACTATATCCAGAGCCCTGATGGCACATTGATTAAGTGCAGTAATGCAGGCAAACTTTGCCCACAACGGGGCTCAAGACTGACTCAGCCTTCTGTAAAATAAGGAGCCAAATTGTTGGGGGCAATATGCAAATAATGCTCTACATTGTAAATTGCCCAGAGAGTGCTGTAAAATGCCATCGGGCAGTATATAAATCTGAATGCAACTTCAATATACGGGGATCACCTCCATTTTATTTTCATAACAATTCTGCAAGGGGGTCTGGGTTGACAAATGGTGACCCAAAATCATTTAATGAACATTGCGGTGTCCCACGGTCACAATTTTCAATCTTTCTTGTTGACTTTCCCCAAGCAAAGTCAAGGGAAGGTTACAAGTTCTTTGGGTAAGTCTCACTCACCCATGTACCTCCCCCAACCCTTTTATGTTTGTGCGGCTCCTAGCTGGCCACCCACACACCCTTCCCAAGCCTTGTAGTGCTTCCACTACATCTCCCATATCATTTGTACACCTGTTCCTACCCTGCAGCAACCACCCCAAGTCCTCCTGCTTTGTTCATGCCTCCCCTATGATTCCTATTCCCCCACTCAGCAACAGCCATCTCAAGCCCCAGGGCATACATGCCGCAGCATCTGTCCCTGGCAGCAGCCACCCTAAGCACCACAGGGCTTGTGCCACATCTCCCTCACCACTCAGAGCCCCACCACCTGGCAGCAACCACTTATCTGCTTCCTTGTGGACCGCCTGGACTTGCAAGTTCTTGCCAGCTTTCCCACTGACTTTGGTTGTTGGAAGCTGGCAGGAAGCTGCGAACAGGTGCTCGCCTAACGAATGACAGTCCTCACTTAACAAAGGAGTGTGCAGGAATTGTTACATGCTTGACACAGGTGAAATTGGCTTTAAAAGTAAAGATTTTCCTGAACTGAAGTTTTAAATTGATACAGCCTTCCAGCTGCACAAGACAAATAATATGTTTTGTAAAACAGTGAAGAATAGACCAAGTTGTAGCTTTATAATGATAGAATCATTGGATACACAAAGAATATAAAGAAGCTACTCCAGTTCAATTAAATTTAATTTAGATCTAACAATGTCTACTAACTGGCACTTTTGTCAATTTACCATAATCCAGATATCTTAGAAATTAATTTCCCATTTCTCCAACACTAAAAATATAAAATGCTGAAGCCTTGTTGACAGCCTGGAATCTAAGAGTGGCCCGCTGATTATTCTGACTGATGGGATCCAGGAGAAGGGACTTCTCTGCCATTGCACTTTCCCCGTGGAACATCTTGCTTTCCAATTCTCAGCTCCAACCTTCCTGACCTTCCAGAAGAGCCTAAAGACCTGGGTCCTGGCTCTGCCAGTTGGGCTGGGGTCCCAATGGGGAAGTATCACATGGAGGCGGCTGATTATGGTAAGAACGGATACCACCTGCCATCCATCCTGCTCCTGCCTTCCCCATCTTTTAATTGGGCCATGGGGTTTATGATTTTATATTAACTTTTTTGTGTTTTTAGTTAATAAAGTTTTTATATTTTATGATTGTAAGCCACCCAGCGTTACCTTGAGGTAAGATGGGCAACCTATAAATGTTGTAAACCAACCAACCAACCAACAAATAAATAAATAAAAAGAATGACATGCTGGCTGTTATCAAGACACTATTCAAAATTTATATGAACACGTTCAAAATCGTTGTGTGGTTCTCCAGTTAACTATATAACAAAACATTTTGCTTACTTTTTCTGATGCTGTAGCGATTCTTGTTCCCTGCAAATTTAGGGCTATACAACTCAAGATTCCTTCATGAGCAGGTATATCTACTGGAGGCTTTTCAGTGTTTGCTAGATCTACTATTTGCACATGTCCAGTATGTGTTCCAGGGAATGCAAGTAGGGAATTATTACTATTTGGACATAGGACACAAAGACCTAAAATAAACAATTGCAAGTATTAAAGATGAGCTGTTTTTACTACAGTATCTCTCATACCATCCCACCTAAAAACGTTTTAATGTCCTCAGACTAATGAGCCATTTTGCAGAGTAAGCTATGCTTTAGGTTTACTGTGAGATTCTTTGTCCTCTCTCAACTTGGTGCTTTCCTTGTAGATGTTTCATTACCAAACTCGGTAACATCATCAATGCACTTGCTACTTCATTTGGTAATGAAATGGCCACAGGAAAGTCACCAAGCTGAGGGCGCACCAAGGACCCCACAGTTCAACCCTAAACTACAAATATGTCTTCTATCGGTAGTTTAGATTTAAGATTAGCAAAAAATAGTTCTGCGTGTATAATATATATTAACATTATGTAGCCAGAAACTTTAATATCTGTGTAATTGTGGTGAAATACAGTCTGGATTTCCAGGCGGGAAGGGCTCCATCCGGAGGGCAAAGAGGTAGTAAAGCAGGGGTCGGGAACCTATGGCTCGCAAGCCAGATATGGCTCTTTTGAGCATTTCATCTGGCTCGCGGAGAAAAGCTC
>JANHFJ010003094.1:38289-50768 GCA_032468195.1 Cerberus rynchops
TCTCATATATTAGTTTCACCTTTTAAGTTGCATTTACTGAAATAAATGAACTTTTGCACGATATTCTAATTTTCTGAATTTCACTTGTATAATTCCTCAGTTAAGAATGATGCAAGTTTGTAAAAAAAATTAAAGTACCATAAATCAAACATTATTTGATTTTAATTAATTTAATCCAGTTTGCCCTAATTTAAAAAAATGCAACAATTTCATCTTGTGATACATTTCTGATCCCTTGCTAAGCTGTTCAACGATTACGGGACTGAAGTTCAAAACTTCCAAATTACAAACTGTCCATCCTTGATGTATATACTGGCTGTCCTCATGCAACAAAAGGGAAGTACAATTCTTGAAGTGCCATCTTTTCCAAGTATCTCTATTCACCTTTGCCATTGTTCCATATGCTCAAGGCCTCTGGCAGATAGTAGGGAGTGGTAAACTACATAAAATAATACCTTTCCCTTAAATAGAAAACATTAAATATTCAATTTACTTGTTAATAATACAGAAAGCATTTAACCCTCAAGTTCAAAGTAAATGAAAAGTTTCCCTTTGAAAGAAAATTAAAGTAACAGCCAAATTAAGGTTTGCTTGCACTAACTTTTTTCTTGGAATGTAAGAACACAAGAACATAAAAGATGGAAATGCTGGTTTAGTTCCACTGTGGCTAAAGGTACTTAAAGGAAGCCCAGAGGCAGGATGTTCTAATAACCACATTCCTCATAACTGGTATTATAAAGCAGACTGTTCAGCTACTGAAAATGATCTGTGGCTATTATAATTCAGAAATACTGGTGGCCTTATCTTCCAAAATTTATCTGGTTGTGTTTTAAAATCACCATCCAGGCTGGTATACTATACCTTCTTGAGAGTTTCCAGAATCCTATGTGGAGTATTGGGTTAGTATTTTATTTTTCCATGTTATGTCTTAGATAACATAATCAGGAACATCACATACATTATCAACCAAAGTCCTCAACAATGCCATTTAAAGTCCTTTTTAGCACCAATGTATTTATGTGGGCAACAATCTAAGTCCATAAAAGCTAGTTTATACAGTATAGTATTCACTGACAGAAATGCAGACTATAATCAAAGAAGCAAATGGTTAAATGAATAAAGAGAAAGCTAGATTTATATTATTAAAAGTTAAGAATATTGTGGGAAATTGGTCAGAAAAGTATCACGCTATTTTCATCATTTAAATCCAGGTATATATAACATATCTTTCAGCTGAATTTAAAAGGTATAATCATGTTAAGATCAGGGTGAATTTGATTTATATCAAGTCGATTTAAATCACAATTTAAATCACTAGTAAAAAGGCTTAATTTAAATCGTCTCAATTTAAATCATAATTTTTAAAGAGCAACTATCATTTCTGTTCCGCAGCGGCGCCTCCTCTAACCTGCTGTTGACTCACCCACAGTCTCAATATTGCAGAATATACCGCCTCATGCTACATAACTAAGCTCCATTTCATGCTGAATAAAACTAAATTATTAACGCATCTTAAATAGAAAACTATCTTTAGATAGATTTTTACTGCAAAAACATTTTATTAAAATAAATTTGATAAAAATAAAAAAATCCGATGTAAATTAAAAAATCTGATTTTTATACACCCTGGTTAAAATTGAAGTCTGCAAACTACCTCCGGCAAGTTTTGATAGGTGCAACCAGTGGCAATAAACAACTCACCTGAATAGAACCTGGAAGTGTAATCAAATTTATTTTTATTCTGAATCAGGATCTATAAATGTTCTGCATCTGACGTATTTGTACCTCTCTCACTCTTTAACAGGTTAAATGAAGGGACTAAAAATAAATATTCCAGTGCTAGTGCCAAAAATATTCATCCAATTGATATCCGTGTTTCAGAAACTCTTGATAGAATTCTTACAGTCTCATACTATACTTATCCTTACACTTAAAAGCATTCTGATTCTTATCCTTCTAGATTAATTGTACAGAACAAAAATATTAAACTATTCTGTCAGCCGGAAAAAAAATGCCTGTGTTAAATTCTTCACTCAATGTAAAACAAATCAGCTAGCTTTAAGATCTATATTATACAAAATTTATGTAATGTTTTAATGTGCTTTGGCGAGCTAAACATAATCTTGTTCGTACACAGTATTAACACACTGCATGCAGTTCATTAGCCACTGGGGCTCTGCTACCAAAATTTGACAGCAAATAACCAGACACTGGTAATAACAATGTCTCTACAATTTTCAGTGTAAAAAACATGTAGTCTTTGGATAGATTTATTGTACCTTAAATGGCTAATTCATAAAACTAAAAAAAAAAGCAACCCAAGAAAGCGTTCTACATAGATGCATGATAACATTATTTCACTCTGCCCCTCCAACATCAAACATAAGAAATTTATTTTCCTCAGCTGCAGAATGATTGGCTGTCCCTGCCATTATAAACATACTGTACAAATTATAATGTTTGGTTTCAAATATCACAGTAAAGCATAGTGAATAAGCCAAAGCCACATTATTGAATGGAGAAGTATTAAGGTTTTTATAATATCTTTGAAATTAATCCTTGCTTAATAAAAGCAACTTTCTAAAATTGTTCTTTGGCATGGGCTTGCTGTTAGGGAACCAAAAACCAGAATAGATAAATAATTCATTTCTTCAGGACTGAATGTAGAGCAAGATGCCACATCTCCCCTCTCCTTATTACTTAGTGTACATGTAACATTTATTTAAGGACACAAGCATTATAATGTTTCTAACAATTAATCAGAAATACATAAGTAAAGTATCCCTAATAATATAGCTACATTTTACATAACGAAAACACTATATACATACATTTCAAATAAAATGACTGGGTATAATAATGATGTTGGCAGAGATTTTGCCCCTGGGATCATCTGCTACTAAGCATTGCAAATGGCACCTTACAAAAACTATAAAATGTATTTATTTGGCAGAATCATTCTGAACTTGATCAAGAGGGCTTTAAATTGAATTCCAGGGGGCTGGAAATAAAATCCCTGAACTAAGAGCTTCACATATAGACTTTCACACTGTAGAAGGATTAAGGAATATGGCTGTAAAGTGGTCTGTTAAGTCTCTTAGAGAAAAGCAGAAAGAATATTGACTTCATTGGCTTTATTGTCTAAGCACTAATAATAAGTGTAGTGGGAATAAACTTGATTTACTGGCAAAGGAAACTACAATGTGTACTTAGATTAACATAGGTGAACTCTGCAAAGCATGAATCTCCTAGGAAATTCCTAATTTGTCTTGCTGACATTTTATTTTATCAGTTTGGAAGACTTACGCAGTTTCTTTATTTGCAGCTAGCGATGGCACAAAGATATCCTGTGATGTCTTTTTCTGCTCTAACCTAAAGGACATTGCTTGTCACCTTAGCCCATGAATGACACAGGCATAAGTTATCCTTAGTTGTACAGCGGTTAAAAAGAAATGTTTGCCTTTGGAATTGACAGTATCCAGTAATAGCCGCAAGGTGTATGATATCTGTTAAGCTTTTCCACTTGTTACACTCAGGGCTAAGTCACATGGCCAATAATGGTGCTTACTGGCCATTTCCAGCTGATGAGAGTGTGTCACCTTTTCTTCCAAGCCCTGGTTAGCCTGATCTACTATCATTTTGTTCTTATATTTCCAAAGTGCTAAACATAGCAATTCTGTGCCAGCGTCTATTGGAACTCTTCAACAGCTAACGAGCCAACAGTGCTGTAAATGATTCTACAGCTTCACCAGGTTAGTGCAACACTAAACAAGAGCAATGAAGATGGGCCCATCCTCCTGTGATTTCGTGGCTAGAACGTAGAGGAACCTGAAAATGGCTTTTGTTGCCCATGCAAAGAGAGAGAGAGATAAGAGAAACATTGCATGGGACTCGGTTCCCTGAATTCAACTGCTTTAAAATTTATTCAGCTGGGATTACAACAGAATGGAGATAAGACAAGAGGATAGAATCTAGAGATGAGCAGGCAGAATCCAGCAAACAAACCTTCTCTAGCTCTGCCATAGTGCCATGATTAGGGAATGCTTTTTTTCCTAGCTGGTGACGTGCAGAAGAGGGAGAACAGTAAAATCAGAGAATTCAGCTGCTTTCCTTATGCGGCACGGCATACACAATAAAGATGGCAACGTTTTTCAATGAGTCAGGCAACAGAGATAGGCTGTGGGGGCAGCAGTTTTTATGTTTTTCTAATTTTCTGCTAATTCAAGGAGGGTTGGATAGCACTTTAAATTGGAAAAAGTTGGAAAAGCCTTTAAATAATTAGAGGGAAAGTTGGGGTAAATGAAAATATAGTACTGGATTTACCAATTTTAAAGGAAAACCAAGTTGAGCAAACGTGTAGCTAGCTTTAAAAAAAAACAAAACTGAATCCCGATTTATTTATTTCTCTATTTAGAAGATTTATATGGCCACCCATCTTAAGCAACTCTGGATAATTCACAATAATAAAACCAATAAATGAAACAACGTTAAAACAATAAAAACAGTGAAAAATGAAACAAAAACCCTGCATTGTAATTGGCCCCCTTGGGATGCTCTACTACACCATGCTTAGCTGTCCTCTTCCATAATTTCTATCTATGTAATCCCAGCATCTCAGTAAAAAACAAGTCTTAATGGCCTTCAGAAAAGCTAGAAGGCTAGATGTCCTACACCAGGAGGATATTCCACAAGATATGGGCAGCTAGAGAAAGACATACTTCAAAAATACCATTAAGTAGCAAGATTTCAGGGAGCAGACCCGATCTAATGGGATGAGCAAATAGTCTTAGGGAGAGGCAATCCCACTAATAACCAGGTCCTGTGCCATGTAAGGTTTTAAAAGTGACAATCACTAACCTCAATTTCACCCGGAAGAAAACGAAGCCAGTGCAGCTTGCACAATAAAGGTATGACATGGGTAAACTTATGGGAGCCTAATACTGATAGCCCTGATAGCTGCATTCTGGACCAGTTGTAACTTCTGAATGTCTTCAAGGGCAGCCCTCAAACCAATAATAACTAGGATTTCATGGCATGAAAAGATAGGTGGGTTTTCTTTTAAAAAAGTACAACTACAAACAATTGCAGTACAAAAAGGAATTGGAGGACAGTGGAAGAGGAAAAGACGGTTACAAAAAAAAGCTTGGTGAAGGTCTGAAAATAAGAAACAAAAGGTGGAAAAAAAGAACAAATCACAAAAAAATACAGGAGGGCATATTGGATATGTGACATATATGGAATCAAGAAGCTAAAGCTCAGGATTAGCTGAGGTTAAGGAAAGATGAGAACAACAATAATGGCTTATTTGGAGAAATTCAAATAAATACTGTAAATATATACCACCTGTTCAGAGAAAGCAACAAAATGCACAAGGTACCCAAAAAGCACAGGACTTTTGAACTACTAATCTGGCACAAAGCTCTCCAAAAACAGGTTATGTAGGAAATTGTAAAGAACATGATGAAAGTAGCAGAATTAAAGCTTATGCCGATTTATTTATATTATATAATGCCAATGTATATTAATTAATAATTATTGGGCTTGGTTATAGTGTATTTGTGAAAATGATCTTGGAATGGTAATTGTTTTAAACCTAAATTATGAGTCAACAGAATGCTATGGCTACCAAAAAATGCAAATACAATTTTAGACAGCTTTAACTGAAGTACAGTTTTCAAATCACAGGAAGTAATTCTTCCAATTTAAAATAAATTGATCAGGTATCACCATCTAGGCACAGTTTAATAAGGATGCAAATGAAATGGAACAGGTTTATAGAAAGGCAACAAGGAAGATCAGGCAACTACAAACTGGATCATGGGAAGAGAGTTTGAAAGAAATGGAACTGAATAGTTTTGAGAAAACAAGACTAAAAGTAGATAACAATCTTTAAATAGTGAAAGGAAAAGGAGCAAAAGATTTATGCAATCCAAAGGGAAACCAGAGTATGCTGAAAAAAGATCTCACTAAGGAAGATGAAGTATATTTCCAGAATACAGAATAATGGATTTAAATTACAGGATGGCAGATTACAACTGAATTTATTTTTTGGGGGGGGAATGAATTTTTTGATAGTAAAAACAATTTAATAATGGAAGCAACTGCCCAGAAAGGTTGTGCATTCCCCTTCAGTGGACGTATTCAAGTAAAGACTGTACAGCCATTTCTTAGAAATGTCTTCATTTGGATTGAATTTAATGGCCAAAACAGTGCATTCCAATTACATGATTTTATGGTTTGACACAATCTGTTTTCCCCCTCACTGTATTCCCAAATCTAGAGCCTTGCCCCAACAAATAAGTTTCTACAAATAATTTAAATTACTGTGTTTTTGTTGTTCTCTATTGCCTTCACTGTTGCCAAGTCAGGTAGGAAAGAAAACACCGAAATAATCAGTTTAAAATGGAGGAAAAGGCAACAGTTCCATTTCAGTACTATCAGTTTACTGATCCTTATAATGGAAAGATACGGGAAATGTGTGACGCCTTTATAATATAAAGATCGCAAAATTTAAGGAAAGTAAATGGGCAGATTAGCTATCAATAAATCCAGAGGCTAGCATCTTTATTTCTTAAAGCAAAGGGATCAAGGCAGCTGGGAAGGAAGGGTTGTTTTTTTTGCCATGCTGAGTTTTAAGCCGCATGTCAAGCAAGGTGTGGGAGTTAGCTGGGGTGACTCAGGTATCAAGACAGTCCTAACCGGAGCACTGACTTCAATCTACAGGTATAGACTGAGGTGGGGTTGAAGAAAGGTAAAAGGAAAGGCGTTCCCCTTCGAGATTCAGGCTCCGGTGATGGACACCTGTGCAATTCATGTCCCCACTTACCCATGTTGTATCCATATGGAGATTCAGTGGCTCCATCCTCCAGGCTGGCTAGTATCTCTCCTTTGCCCACGTCACTGTCCCCCACCAGGAGGAATTTTAGCAAAAAGTCATAAGCTTTCACAGGGCTGCCCACGTGGTTCATCTTCTCAAACCTACCACCCACCACCACCGTCTCTGGGGAGAATCAGCTCCCAGCGCCCACGAGGGGCACCGAGCCACCAGTTGTGCCGCCGAGGACCGGGAAGGACGAGGCGTAGCAGCAGCAGCACGCGAGCAAAGGCATGTTCGAGCAAGCCCACCCTGCGGAGGAGTCCCGATGGGCTGCCGATATTCACGACCCCTCAAGCTTTGGGATAGGCGAAGAGAAGGTGGCGGAGGAGGCGAATCAGACGAAGCGGAGGCGCCTTCTCACGGGGACGGCGGCGGGAGGCAAGACCCGGAGGGTTTCGACGGGCGTCCTCGGGACCGAGACAAGGAAGGGCGAATTCCCAGCGGTACCATCGGGGGGTGGGGTAGGAGATGCAGCGCGCCCGGATTGCTGCGCAGTTTTGACTCGCTCTGTCCGCAGCGGGCAGGAACCGACTGGGGAGCCGTGCCCAGAACCCGCCGCGCTGCTCTAGGTGCGCCGAAATTGGAGAAGGCGGGAAAGACCGCTCATGACAGCGGAGGAGCAGCGCTGGGACAAGTCGCGACCGAGGAAGACTCAGAAACCTTTCGCGCGGCGCGCCGTCGTGTTGTCGAAGGCGGCAGCTGGCTCGCCCGCCTGCTGTCGCAGTAGCTCTGGCTGTTGTTGTTGCTACAACCTGAGCGCAGCTCTGTCAGGCTGTCCCGACCAATTTGCACCCCTTGCTCCCATTGGAGCACGGGTTCTGCGGCCTCGCCCACTACTTCTGCTATTGGTACAGCGGGAGCTCAGAATTCCGAGTTCTGTTGTTATTGGTCGGCGCGGACCCACCCCTCGAGGCCCCACAGTTCAGTTGCTGGGGTACTTCTTACTCAGGATTGGCTGGCGCGTCTGTCTGTCAACAGGGCGAGCGATGCGGAACGGGGGAGTTTACATTTCGGAGGACGAGGCGTGCGTTGCGAAGAAGTACACGAACGTGGTTCGTGGCTCCGTCCGATTCGAACTTTAAGATCTTGTTAACACGATTGTTGTTGTCCTACACCCAGATTCAGCGTGAATCAAGATAAAAATGTACGATGCTACCGGGATTTAAGATTAGCAAATGTGAACCTGCGAATCTTGCTTCGATAACCGTCGGGGTTTTCACACTTCATGAAGCCAGAAACAAGGAAAGCCACATTTTGATTACATTGGGTGAAGACTTTAACAGTGTTAACATTACTGGATCAGATAACAATTTTAGTTTCTTGACCTTGGACTGAACTGGATAATTACATATGTATAACTTTTTAAGTATTACAATATCATATATATATAGAACAAGTTTCCCTCCATGCTGCTTTTTGCTATGTGTGCTGCTTTATACATAGATTTTGAAAATAAATTGTGCGTAATAGGGAAGCTCTTCATAAAATAAAGCAGGAGATGATAACTGATGGTGTTTCATTGGTTGGATTAATATACCAAATATACTGATATCTCAAAGGTGCTTTTTCCGAAGGCAACTGGACTTCCTTTGTTTTTCCTTGAGGACTTTTGCTTCTCATCCAAGAAACTTCTTCAGTTCTGAACCGGACTTCTTCAAAACTGAAAAAGCTGCTTGGATGAGAAGTGAAATATCTTCAAGGAAAAACAGTCTAGCTGCCTTTGGAAAAAGTATCTTTGGGACCATCATGACCTGGATGACTGAGAATCTCCATAGACTAGGCTGATATAAAAGCAACTGTAATGATGAGTTAGGGCATATATAAGGGCCAGTGAGAAGATTGTAGTAATCAAAACACAAGGGAATGATCCAGCATTAATCAGTACTGCAGCTAGAATTGGTACAGGACAAGTACTTTCAGTACAGTAAAGCAGCAGCTAGATGTAATTGAATGTAATTGAATATCAGACCCGCATCATCAATGGGAGCCCAGTAGAGAGAGTGGACAGCTTTCGATACCTCAGTGTTCAGATCATGCAGAACCTATCATGGTCCTGCCATATCAACAACACAGTGAAAAAGGCTCGGCAGCATCTCTACCACCTCAGAGGTCTGAGACTTTAAATTGCCCCCCAAAGTACTCAGGAACTTCTACTCCTGCACCATAGAGAACATCCTGATGGGAAACATCACAACTTGGTTTGGGAACAGCACCATGCAGGACAGACGAGCAGTACAAAGGGTGGTGCATTCAGCTGAGCGCATCATCCACACCAGGCTCCCTGAACTGCATGCTATCTACAACAAGCGATGCTGGTCCACAGCCAGGAAGATAGTGAAAGACCACAGCCACTCCAACAATGGACTGTTCTCCGTGATGCGGTCAGGAAAGCACTTCTGATCCCTCAAAACCAAAACAGAAAGACTGAGAAGAGGCTTCTTCCCACAAGCAATCAGATCTCTGAACCAGGACAACATCCAGGGCTAAAACAGCCTTACAGTGCTCTCTGACCATCACACACGAAATGGACTTGCTGTCACAGTGGACATTGTATCTTGACATTGTATTATTCTTTCTCATACTATCCAACCTACTCTCCATGCTTTCTACAGTCTACTCCCCTTGCTTTCCTAAATCCTAAGGTCAGGCGATCGCCCAAGCATTTCACTACATATCGTACTGTGTATGACTGTGTATGTTACAAATAAAAAATCTGAATCTGAATGAAGATGGGGAGCAAAGGAGAAACACTAAAAAATGACACCAAATCTATGCTATGTATCAACAAGGTGAACAATAATGTTTGTAGGTATGGTAAGGGATCAAAAGGGAAAAGTGCTTCTGGATATAGACAGCATTAAAACTTCCAGATGAAATCTCAGATTAGAAGACAGAAATTGCAGCTATAACCATTTTAAGGTTTGGATTTATGAGAACGTTCACTTACATAAATTAGCAGACCTATTTTAACTGACCACTCAACTTGCAATCATTCATTTAGCAATTGTTCAAAGTTACAACGGCACTGAAAAAGTAACTTATGACCATTTTTCACACTTACGTCTTCTGCAGCATCCCCATGATCATGTGATCAAAATTGGCAACTCACATGTATTTATGACAACTGCAGTGTCCTGGGATCAGGTGATCCCCTTTTCTGCACTTGTGGCAAGCAAGGCCAATGGGAAGCCAGATTCTCTTAACAACTGTGCTACTAACTGAACAACTGCAGTGATTCACTTAACAACCACAGCAAGAAAGTTTGGAAAATGGGGCAAAACTCACTTGTCTTGCTTAGCAATGAAAAGTTTGGGCTTAATTGTGGTAGTAAGTCAAGGACTTCCTGTAGTCTAAAAAACTTATCTACAAGTTAAAAATAAGTATTTTTATACAGTAGAACAATACAATGAAATTAATCTTTGAAGAAACTTCCATCAGAAATGGAAGAAAAATATTTCAAAAAGTACCCCTGAGCTAGCCCTCAATTTGATACAGAAACACCAAAGAAAATACTAAAATATTTGAGAATAAAGATAGACCAAGAGGCATCTTAAGAGATACTTTTCTGTTTACTCATCTAAAACCAGCAAATTAAAGTCAGCAGATACCAATTACCTTTTCTTCAATTCTCAGCTGCTGTCTTTTTTTAAAGCTGGTATGTATATATTAACTAGTGACTCACAAATAATTTCAGCCTAGGAAATCAGCTGTTGTACAGAAATAAACTCTAATTAAACAGCAGGTTGATCAATTAGGATATCTTTGGAACATTACTGTGCACTAGAAAGACATCCTTATTAGGAAAAGAGAAAGCAGAGTAAGAATATATTCCAAATATTAGTCTGAAGTTCAATATATTGAGTTATTTATTTCATGAATTATGTAGATATAATAAACAGTTGATTAAAAAAGCACATGGGTATGCTTATCCCTTATTATATTATTTAAATATCTGAGAAATGTGGTTTTATTACCTGATACTCTTTGGATTGTTCTTGAGTCATGTGCAGTTACTATTAAGTTTTTGCATATCTTCATACATCACAGTAGGGTTTTATAAGTTAATATATTAAACATATGTGATTCAATACTATACTTCTTGCTTAGTCATTATTTACAAGACATAATTAGATACATGCATATACAGGTAGTCCTCGACTTACAACAGTTCACTTAGTGACCTTTCAAAGTTACAATAGCACTGAAAAAGTGACATGACTGTTTTTCACACTTATGACCATTGCAGCATCGCCAGTCACGTGATTAACATTTGGATACTTGACAACTGACTCACAGTTATGAAGGTCGCAGTATCCCAGGGTCATGTGATCACCTTTTGCAACCTTCTGACAAAGTCAATGGGGAAACCAGATTCACTTAACAAATCATTTTATTGATTTAACAACTGCAGCGTAAAATGGGGCAAAACTCACTTAACAAATTTCTCACTTAACAACATAAATTTTGGGCTCAATTATGCTTGTAAGTTGAGGACTACCTGTATAATATTCACTATTTATGCTTGAGTTGTTGATAGTTGGTTTCCAATTATCCAAAATTAGCACTTCCCCTTATCAGTAATGTCATTTAGGTTGATTTCCCGTGATTTTTTTTTATTCTAAGTGACGTATTTATGTTTACTAATTTAACATGACAATTTCTTCACGACAACCAACACTACAAAGATATTGCCAGTATTTAATGTTATAAGCACACAAAGGGTTTTTCTTTACTTGCACCTAGCCCTACCCTGGCTGATAGGCTTTCTACACTGTTTTACTTTTGTCCCAAGAGCATGAGATGAACAGACTTAAATTGTGCTTAGTTATATTAGCGTTAGAGGGGTTATTTTCCTTCTTATTCTGATAGCGTACAAAATCGGTTCTACCTTCTTTGATAAGAATGAAGGTAGGTGACTTCAATGACAAGAGAAAGCAAATAGAGACATGACTGGGTTTTCAATGTCAACATCCAATTTCATACTGGCCACTAATCTCTCAGCCATTGCTGAAATGATATAAAGCCTGTTGCCATCAATGAACTTGTTGTGTTCTCAGCATAACCTGAACCACAAACTATCCAAGAACAATTTGCATTGGTATGTTGTATAAACATAGCCTGTGTATTATGGTACTTTGTGGTTAGGTGTGTCATGCAAATTGGATTAACCATGGAAAAATGTCATTCAGTCACAAGCAACGAACTGTTACAAATTCTCATTTTTAATTTTTTTATATTAAACATAAAATTCAATCTCTATATGAACTGTGTTGTCTGAGTAGTTATTTTTGAGAAATAGTAATAACAATATTCATTACAATAATAATCACATATTTGCTTGTCCATTTTAGTAAATCTTCAATTATCATTTCATTATACTTTTAAGTTTCTAACTTCTCTTTCTGCTAGTTAGCCATTAATAAAACAAATCCTATAGTAAAAAGTATTCAGTTTCTTCCTTCTCCTTGATTTTCAATGTTACGGTAGTATATCCATTTTTCACATTCTAATATTTTTATAACATGTTCATCTGTAGGGATCTCTTCATTTTTCCATTGTTGTGCAAACACAATTCTAGCTGCAGTTAACACATGTAAAATTA
>JANHFJ010003098.1:80255-91227 GCA_032468195.1 Cerberus rynchops
TGTTTCTCAACCTTGCCCACGTTAAGATGTTTGGACGTCAACGCCCAGAATTCCCCAGCCAGCAACCCAAAGCTGGCTGGAGAATTCTGGGAGTTGAAGTCCAAACATCTTAAAGTCACCAAGGTTGAGAAACACTGGCTTAGATGTTCTTTGATCCTAGGAGTGTCCGCTTCTGTGTAAAGGCATTATCACTGTTTATCGCAGTCTCTTTAGCCCACCATCATGGCAGTTCTCGTAACATTGCCCAGAGAAAAAGAGAAGCTTGATCAGAGAAGTTGTATGTTCTGAGGGACTGTGCACTGAGCTGTGAAAAATAACACCTCGAAAAGCTTATTACAAGGTGTGTGTCTGGAGAGCTGCTGATAGCCTGCTGAGAATGAACGGCTGATTGCTTTCTGCTGAGCATACAGAAATTATAAAATACAAAGCAACTTGCTTTCAAGGAGGAGGCTCAAAGAGTTTGAACTAACAGAAGTTTGGTAGGGGAGTTAAAGGGGAAGTTCTTTAACAATTTCCCCCCCTTATATCAACAGCTGGTATTATAAGATAAAAACCTGTGAAATAAAACAAGAATGAAGACAAGCTTTCTTTGGTGCTATAAAAAGAAAATGTGAAGATGAATGGAGAAGAATCTGAAATTGTAATGTTTGTTTTTCTGCCTGAAAACCTGACATGTATTTGCAGCAAATGCTAAGTTACAGCTGTTTTTGAAGAAAGTGTTAAAGGATGAAGCAGCAAGCGACCATTGCTGTTGATAAACTTAAAGCTTATAAGGTTAAAGGAGGCCCTGGAGAGTGAAAGCAAGCATCCTAAAAGAAGACAGGCAAAGAGGATCAAACTCAATGCATGACAGTAAGATCCAGAAACAAGAAATGTAGAAGATACTAGACAACTCATGCCCTGTTGGGTCATTGTTTCAGAGATATTTCCTTACTTAAACAAAGAAACAGAATGACCACACATGGGCATAAAACAGTATCAGGAGAAACAACTTACAGATTCTGCTGGCTGCTCCTTTTGAGTTTCCTTGTAGGAAGCTGACGGGAAGTATCAGAAATCCTTCCTTCTTTCCTCCTTTCTCTCCCCTCCCTCCTTCCTTCCCTGTTATTTTGAATAATTCTCATATTGAATTCCATTATTATAGCATATATTTTCAGTTCTACGCTGGACCCATGAAATAAATTTGAATAAATTTGACATGCTGGTTGGGGTCTGGCATTAAATGTCTGATGTAATGATGGTTTTGCTCTTGAATAATCACAGAAGGATTCCATTCACTCCTCAATTGTAAGGATCTCTTTGGCACCCAAAGAAGAGATCATTTTATTGTGTGATGTTTTTTTCTGAACTGATTTGCAATAGGTTCTTCATTGATATATAAACTGAGGAGTTCATTAGGTAGAGGTTGCAAATTGCCTACTGTATACTAACATTTCATTCACTAGAAATGGGCAGTTTCTCCAGGGAATAGGAACACATGACAGTGAGGAGAGATTTTGGCCAAGGCACCAACATCAGCAGAGATAATACATTGTGTATTTTGCCTTGCTCTTTCATGTTGTTATTGTTGTGTTGATGAACTCTCATAAAAATTAGTGTTTGCCACTTGGGTTGATTTTTCCTTTCCTACTCCATTTTTTCTTGTCTCTATTTGTGCAGTCCTTTCAGCCTTCATTTTTCCTTCTCCTTGTCACATCCCAATGATTGGTGTCATCTTTTAACATGATGTCCCCCTTCTTTCCATTAAGCATATTTTATTTTAATTGAACTATTTTTACCACAATGTTGTACATTGCTATTCTAATTGTAGGAAGCTATCAGAGACAGAGTTTAAAAATAGGATCATCTGATCTCTTTAGGGCTTGGGTAGGACTAATTTGTCTGAACTCTGGTGGCCACATGAAGGACAAATCTACATTCAGAGTTTTGTTGTTTTAATTTCGTTGCATCCAACTCTTGGTGATTTTTGTAGGCAAGTGTTCTCCATGCTACCCTACCAAGACAGCTTCTTTCAATTGTTGTATGTGCAACCTTGTCACAGATTTGATGTTATCAAGACAGTGTGTTCTTTTCTTACCACTTCTTTTTATTCTACTAACTATTCCTAGCATTACTGCTTTCTCCAAGGAATTTGCACACATAACATGGCCAAAGTAAATCAGACTTTCAGAGTAGGAAGCAGTTAAAATGAAACAGAATGGGAAAAGCTAAGGTATAGTGGCTAATGTATTTGACTGAAACCAGAAAGATCTAGTTTATACTCCATCTGTAGCCACAAGAGGAGGAGGGAGCATTATGTATGTGCTTTAAGTTCTTGAACAAATATGGATTGGAAGGGCAATTTAAACTGGATCTAGTAAGGAATGGAAATGGAAATTCTGAAGGACCTCAGATAAACACTTACATGCTGCAGAAAATGAGACTGTTGCTGAGCTTCTTAAACCACTCCACAACCCCCTTTCGAAAATACATTGGTTCATTAAATACATAATCTTCATTGTCTATATAATGATCCTCAGAGTTCAGGAAATAAAATGCACTTGACATCTAAGTACAGAATGGCAAAAGAGTATAATAGATATGATTCCAATGCTTGAAGTATAACAGTTTAAGAATACCATTTGTTCAAAAGGAATAGAAGCAAGAGAAAGGGAGAAAATTGCACTATGGTTCAAAACTATGTAATCATGCTCAGAAAACCAAAATTAATTAACTAGGCAATGCTGCAGAGAGCATCAGCATTAAAGGCATTTTAGGAACAAATAAAAGCAGCTTGGTGGTGCCTCCAATTAAAGAGGCGAGGCAGATGCTTTCCAATAAGTATTTCAAGAGAGACAATAATTTAAACACTGTCAATTGTTACGATTCAATCTGTGCCAACCAGGGTCTTTTCAAAAATTTTCTGACATTTAGATACATTTATCTTTCAAAGGATTGAAGAAGATCAGCTATCCTTGATTTGATACTAATTAATAGAGAAGATGTGAGAAAGTGAAATAACTAACTTTGGGGGAAAGCAATCATGTAATACTAAAATTCTTGATTTTGAGGGAAGCCAGATTTAAGCACAAACATTTAACTCAGACTTTGAAAAAGTAGAGTTCAGTAATGCTAGAGTATAGGATACCATTGCAAAATCAGGGTAATATAATTCAGCTCAAAATGTTTTAGAAGTGGAGAATTATTTCAAACTGCTGAGTGCACTTTTATTCCTAATAACTGATCTATATAAAAATGTGAAGACTTATCTTTGCAAGATCAGATGAGGTTGTAGAGTTTGAAAGCAAAAATAACGACGATTTTGGGAGGTGATGGATATGAAATCAGTTGGTGTGAAAAATAAATAGACATTGTAATTCCTCAATCTCACAAATTATTAACAGTGCCATTTAATATTCAGTTAGATGTTCAGTTCATCTGAATTTTACAAGGTGTAACAATGATTGTTTTGAAATCTTTTTAAGAATAACAATAACACTGCTGTTTCAAAACACTTCTGCCAACTGCACTCTTTACAGAAGAGTAGCAAAACTTTTGAGTTAGAATTCAAGCATCAAAAAAGTGAGAATCATACTGAATTTGGGGAAGGCATGGAATTGATCATATTAACTGCACAACATGTAAAATAACTAGGCTAATACACGGTATAAAATCTTGAAAGGATAATAGGAAAAATTCAATTTGATTCCATTCTTTCATCTTAAAATAATAAAAATATAGCCAAATGAAGGGCTTTTAAAACTGGCTCAATAACAGAACAATCCTATGAATTTCTACATTTGTAGGTCAGTATCCTAAATGTCCTCTTTTATTCCACAACACAGTAAATGTAAGTACATTAATAGTTGGAACAAAATCTTCTTTCAAAAATTTCAAGAATCAGGAAGATTCCTGAAATCCTCTTAGATACTCAATGAATTTAGGAAGCTTTTGCTTTCTTCTTTTATACATTGTCCATGGTCCAAGGGATATGATTCCAATGAACAGCATCATATCCAAACTGGTAAAACTCATATCTTATCAATTGGAAAAATATTATTTGAGATAGCAGTGTCCTTTCTTAGTCCTTTTTCCTCAGGCAGAGAGAATGCAAAGTTAGATCAAGGATCCCTTTTTCATAGAATGATTGAGCATAATTGCTTTGACTTAGAGCAATCTGTAGCAAGTGGCACTATTAAAAACCAAAAAAACAAAACTATCACCCAAGGTACAATGAAGCAAACTTGTGAAAGAAAATGACTGAATTTTTGTTTTAGTTAAAAAAAATACTGTCAAATTCTTATTGAATAAAATGCAGGGTTTTTTTTTTTTAGGATATTCTGTCTTCCGCATTGCTGTGCATTGCAAATCTAACAGTGCCTGCAATTAGTGAATGTGTCTTTTTGCATCTATGTGTGCAAAGTATGTATAAAAATAAGGGAAATTCCACTAATTCAAATAGGAATCTGCATGCAGAAAAGAAAAATTGATAAATTGAGATATGAGACAAATTAAGAGGAAGCTGTTATTCAACATAGCTGAATGGCTATAGCATTTTGGGAGCCAGGATTTGGAAGGTAAGGGGGGAAAAAACACTGGCAAAAAGAATGATACAAGACATTAGAAGGAGTGAGAGGCTCTTCTATTTCAAGGAGATCTACATGTGCTTGAATCAAAAATTTGGGTTACCATGTTTAATGGCTTATTTGCTTGCTTGCTTTCCCAACTCAGTGCTCTCCAGATGCATTGGCCTATGCATCTTCCTGACACTGGTGGAATTAAGCAAAAAGCATCTGCACCATCTAAAAACACCCACCTCTTTCTCCCTCTACAATCATCAGAAAGTGGTAGTAATCAGAAATGTAACAATTTTAAACATGTTTCATTGACTAAGGCTTTTTAAAGCGCATAAACATCTCTAGTTGAAAATATTCAATAGAAATAAGCTGGAAATCCATTACCAATATTTTTGATATATAAAAAGTGAATACTTTAAGGGCTAAAATTATGTTTCCATTCCCCTTTGCTTATTGTTGAGCTAACACAAGAGTGTAATACAAAGAGCATATCTACCATCATTGTTAAGATTGCAGGCAATGTATGTTCCATTTGCATTCAGAATGGCAGTCACAAATGAATAAGGGATTTCCCTCTGATGATTTTTAGTGATCCTCAGCATTACTTTCCATAAGAGGAAACTAACATTTCCTCCTAAACAAGGATATTGCTACCTCACTAAACCTACATTCGGAGCCCAAATTAGATATGGAGGACTGTGTATGCTTGAAAATAGTCATGAAGCCATACTTTAGATCTGGTGCAAGCACAGCCTCTATTTACTATTCATGAAATCATCCTGGCATTTTTAGACCTCTGCATGGGCTTAAAAAAGAGATCCCATAGTTTAAGGAGTCCACTTTTAAAATTATTCATGATTGGATAGTTTTTAATGAAGAGCAACTGTGGGAAGTCACAACCATGAATGGGTGCACAGCAAGGCAGTAAGGAAGTGGTCCTCAATTTCAGCAACTTTTAAGATATTAAACATGCTGGGAATTCTAGGATCTGAAGACCCCAAATTTTAAAGTTCCTGAGTTTGAGGAACACTGCAATAGAGAATAATAAATGCAGCCTTTTTTCTGCTAAAACATTGCTTCTAACCCCAGACTCCTTTAATAAACTAATAATTTAACAAGGAAGGAAGACTTTAAAAATGCACATTTTTTCAGACCATGTTCTGCAATATATTCTAAGGTAGACTCTGTACATTTTAGAAGTATATTCAGACATTTGTAATCTTAAAGTATCCTTAGGATAGGCAAATATTGATGGGCAGAACATATGTGTACATAATTACCAAGTTTCCAAATATTTTGAAAGCTTTAGATGGTGATGGAATAAGAGGAAGCCAAAGCCTTTTGCAATAGAGTTGCCAGATGTTTGATGTTCCCTCATTCCTATCAGAGTCGTAACAAGCAAGAGTATGCTGCTTTTTTCAGGAGCTGAAATCTTGGCTTCCATAATTAGAGCTCTCACCTTTGGGTTGGTTTCCTTTGTTACTACTGGCAAATAAAAAAATTGCTGAGCTGAATTTAGTCATGCCTCATCTTATTGATTCTAGCTATGTTCCTGAAGATCATTATTACCTGGTGCAGATAAAGATTTCTCTAGCTCAGTTTCCCTGAGAAGTTCTTGGCTCAGAATATTTGCAGAGTATGTACAAAGCAACAAGAAACCCCATAACTGGACTAGAATAACTGGATAGTAATCCTACTGGACACTGCCTGGCTCTAAGATTTCCTGTTATCATCACCTCTGTGGGCATGTTCAGCAAGGGCCCATTGTTTGGATGGCAGAGACGCCTGGTTTAAATGACTCTTGAAGAAGTAAAAGAAACATTTGGCTGTAGCAGCCAAACATAGGTAAAGCTCTTCAGCAAATCACAGATCCCCTCAGCCAACTGTTTTCTGGTTCAGCAACATCATCTGCAAGGAAGTTCACCAGGTATTTATATATTTGGAAATTATGCATCTTATTATATATCCTGGTAACTAAATGCTGAGTGTACAGAAACTGATGGAAGCTGCATAATCCAGACGGCAAAGCCTTGTTCCTAATGTAGCAACCCTATTAGATGAATTGCTTCTTAATTTCTTTCTTTCTATGTCTATGACCATGGATGTGCCTTTCTTCCCACCTATGTTATTGTACTATTTGCAGTCAAGTCTTAATAACTGATGGTGCAGGCTAGATGGCTGTGGGTTAAGATACTCTAAATTTTATTTTAAATTTACATCTAATATCTCAAATATAAATGATTGGCTCCCCTGTCAAATAACTTCAACTTCTGTACTTTATTTGCATTTTGTAATGGCAAAATTGAGTTTTGATGCTATGATTTTAGTATTTGTTTTGTCTGAACCATTTGACACTATGGAAGCTCCTAAATTATGTTCTGGTCTTGGCCGTTTGGCATCTTTGAAATCTCTCATTAAATTGTAATGTGTCTCAGTGATGCATATCCAAATGGGGACTGCAAGAAAAGATGCTCTGGCTACTCCAGAAAGAAATTCAAGAGTGAAATAACAAAGAAATGGCTGCTATAAAAGGAAATGAGGCAGACATCACATAAAGGAACTTTTCTGTGGAAGATATTTAGTGAATTCATTTTATGTATTTTATCCTTTTCTTTAAATATGCTTGCAATTCTTCTTCCTGTTGCTGATTGTTTAGGATTGTTTAGAATTTTGTTAGCTTTGGTTATTCTGTTCTATTTCATGTGTATCTGTGCCTGTTCTTGTATCAGTGGTGTTACTTGTGTGGAACAAGCTGCTGTTCTAGGAGAGTTTTCTTGGTGGATCACACACATGCAGTAATACCTCCCCAGACAAGACTTACTTGGTAAAATGAACAGAGCAATTCCCTCATTCCAAAGATAACATCTCCCATAACCACCACTAGATATCACATCACTTGCAAATATGGGAAAGCTTCATACCATTTGAAATCAACTAAGTCAACAAAAACAACATAATCTCTCTCTCTCTCTCTCTCTCTCAGCAGCACTATCATTAGAGATCTATCTGGTGTATTGAATATTCATGTAAAAACCCCAACAACCTGCTCCTATAAACTCCCTGTCTTCCCAATTCTGAGGAAGTTCTTTTGATGTCTTTCCACCAGCCTACTCAGTTGTCTTTGTCTCCATAGTCATTGTACAGAACACTCAGCATCTGCTCCTCACATGTTTTCTTCAGGTCACGACTCAGCTCCAGCCAATTGAATCCATATGGCTTGATCTCACTGTAGCGGCAGGCAAGGAATTTGAGCGTTGTACGCTGAAGATTGATTTTGGGTTCTTGTAAAAGGCTGTGGCACCAGCCACTTAGATCGCCAAGCTGGGAAAGGATAAGACCAGCTTTTCTGCAGAAAGAAACAATGGAAGGGTAGTGGGTTTGGATATGGCATGTCAGAAAGCAATATATTATGAGAATAATGAACGCGAAACACTGAGGCACCCCAAAACTTCTTACTTGAACTCCTGTGCTTCATCAATACTTATGCAGAAGCTGCACTGGACTACACAAATCCTAACAGCTGCTAGATGGCAGGCAAGAGAAACAGATGATTCTGGCACTGTGCATCCATTCTAGTGGTTGATAGTGAGATCATACATTGGCAAAAAAAAAAAAAAAGGCAGAGCACCCAGGGAGTAAAGTACTGTCCCGAAATACATTTTGTGAGATAGTTAAGGGCAGCTTTTTCTGTACTTGGTGATACTGGTCAGGAAGGAATTTCTGATGAGAAGATAGCCAACCAATTTTATGGGGTTGCATATTAGAGTCGTAAGAAGAGTGGCATAGCATAGCAAATTTCAGAGGCACATCCAGGGGCAGCATGATTTATGCTAATATGGTTTCTGCCCAATTCTGGAGAAAGCATAACAAATAGGCTATGTGCATGACCCATATATGTAGAGCTCCTTGCTCCATTTGCATTTAGAATAAGGATGGCGATCAATTACCATTTGAAACAAAATCTAATTTATCCTAGATTGTTGGAAGAGTAACAGACAGGGAAATTCCATAACAATCACCTTTATTTTGCAAAGAATGACGAGAAGAGATATACAATTTCAGATCCTTATCTGTTAAGTTTGACCCTGGAAGAATTTAATTCTGTTTGCGGTTTCATTTTCCGCAACATAAACACTGAGTTCTTTTGTGTCACGACAATTGAATTAACTGAAGCAATACAAAAACCTGTGAACATGCTTGATCAAAGGCAAAAGTATAATGGGTACTCTCTTGTGAACGTGATTTCCTCTTGCAGCAATTTGGGGTGGAAGGGAATGTTTGCCTCCAGCTGGAGGAGAAATGCAATAGTATGAAAGAGAAAAATGTAAAAAGTGGAGCAATGAGCCACCCTCCCAGTTAAGCAAGAATTTACAAATAGTAGATCTTGACAATCCCATAGCCTAATCACCTGCCTAGAAGCAGAGGCTCCATCACCTGATTTCTAAGTTTTGTTATGATCCTTTAAAGACTGCTAGAGCTGGAAAATAATTCATTTTGAATGCTCAGCATATCATGATCATTTGACTCATGGTTAGGTAACCTGAGATCATAGGGCTGCTGGTGATCATATCCCTGCAGTAACTTTGATAGTGTTATGGAAATGGTCCCCTCATTTCTGTAATGCTTTAAGTGAGCCAAGTCTCATTAGAATGGCATAGGAGGTCAACATAAATCTGAACACATGGCTTTGACAATAGTGTAACTACTTGTTCAACACTTTTAACTTATATTAACCTCTTGCCTCTTAATTTTTTTAAACTTTTATATAAAGTATATTGTTTTATATAACAATATTCTATTGTACACCACCCAAGTCCCTCTCTGAGGGAGGTGGGCATTACAGAAATGTGAAAAGCAAACAAACAAACAATATTACAATAGTAATTTCAGAAATATAAGGGAGGGAGGGAAGGAGGGAGGAAGAAGCATCTTACCGAGGTCCCAGTTCATCCTCACAGCGCCAAGTAAACTCCCCAAAGCTTTCATAGTGCTGATTGTAGTGATAGAGGACCCGATGAAGACTTGGGGAGCCCAAATCCAGTAAGGTATTATAAGCTGTTTGTTGCTCTTTTCCACTAGTGTAGCCATTAAAGAGATTGTAGATCTTATCAGCTATTTCTGGATTGGGGGAAAACCAGTGGATAAAATATGGATGTATAGGGTTTCTGTACATGGTTCTGGTTAATAAATGATAAGCTTTCTCTAATACCTTTGAGAGAACTTCACTTCGATTGGTTACATTTGGTTTATTACAACCCAATGTAATAACTTAATGAACTAATTTAAAAAGCAGTAAGCTGAACATTAGATGACCTCTCAGCCAAACTAGGAGAAACAATTTTTTTTCAGAGCCTAACTACAATTGATGCATAATCAGTTTTCAGGCTATGTGCTCAAAAGGCATCTGCTTCATCGAAACTTTTTGGGCCCTAATATATCCAGTTGTTGATCTTAAGGTTCAGAGAGGAGACTTCTAGATATTGCACCGAAATAAAATTAAGAGATCACAGATTCACCGAATTAGAAAAAAGTAACAGGCTGAGGCTAAATTGTCACTGAGAAGGCAAATATAGGTCTGGCCAATAGTACATCAACATGCAGAACTCTACAAGAAAATAACTCATAACTGGAAAAGGACAGAAAAGAAAAATCTTAGACAAGTTATTTACTCAGATGTCCTGGCTTCACCATATTCATGTCAGGGATCGTATGATCTTTTACATTACAGACAAAAGTGTGAAAGGGATCATGTGTCTCTATCTTCCATGGAAGAGAACTGAAGTTCTTTCCAACACTTTCAAGTGTCCAAACCCCATCTTGTGGTTGAGACAAGACTTTTCAAAACTGTTCAGGAAGTAGTCAGGCTCTTCAACCTTCCTAAATTCTGGAACTTATACTTTTCTACAGGAAATGCTGGGCATTTGGGATTGACTGAAACAAAGCACATTCTGCTCTTCAACTTGAAAAGCAAGTACCTTGTCCTCACATTTTTCATATTCCCATCTGCTTCATCTCACACACTGAGATACCAGGGATAGTGCCACATAAAGGGATCTTTTTTGGGGGGGGGCTGGAATCAACAGCAAGCATTAAGCAGCTCTACTGGGAAGGAAGGCAATCTAAGGTGGGTAAACTCAGTTTTTGAGAGAGTTTTGAGAGTTCATACTTCTAAGTTTTCCTGGCTGCTTTGAATGGTGAAAGATTGAAAGGAAAAGGCAAGAGGCATTCTAACAAGCTAAACTGACATTTATTTGACAATATAACAAAGGGTCAACCAAAGGTCTGTAATGATTTTTGTCACTATTCAGCAACCTGTAAAAAATAAGGCTTCCTGTGGAAATAGAAAGCCTGCCCTAATAAGCAGCACACACACACAGAGAGAGAGAGGGGGGGGGGGGGTACCACAAGGGAATCAA
>JANHFJ010003099.1:28250-39677 GCA_032468195.1 Cerberus rynchops
GTTCGGCATGCCACGCTTGCAAAGACACGTGGGCAGAACTAGTTCGGCGGGCCAGATTAAAAAGCCCAATGGGCCGAATGTGTCCCGCGGACCGTAGTTTGCCCATGTCTGATCTAAACAATCATGTGTAGATTGTATTACATTATATTATATTACATTATACTAACCAGAGATGGGATTCAACCAGTTCTTGCCCATTCGCTAGAATCAATTGTTAACTTTCTAAGCAGTTTGGAGAACTGCTGATTCAGCTGGTCATTATGGCAGAGAACCAATCATTACATTATTTGAATCCCACCACTGATATTAACCCACTAACATTATGTTGTCCATATACTTATAGAAAATAGCAGCTTAAGAGATTTCTCTGCAAATCATTTTATACAGGATTCTCTTATCTAAAAATCAGTTTTCATATCACATTACCCAATTAGTTTTAATAAGAATCAGATCACCATATGAATTACTTAAACCAAGAAGACTATATTCAATCCAATTCTGGAGTGGCTCATATTAGCACAGAGAGATTGTAGAATTAAGATAACATATACATAAAACCACTGTTTCAAAACATTATCTATGTAAAACAGGATGGTTGCTTGCAATTTAATAAAAGCAAATCCAGAAAAACATACTGATTTCCTTGCAAACAAATAAGAACAACATCAAATGCTTACGCATCAATTGAAAATTAGAGCCTATGTATTTATAAATTCCATTGGTCTTAATTCATAATTTAATTTACTCTAAATGAATAATTATAGCTTGGGTAAGCTAGGATTAATAATAATTTCTGTATATAGGTTGGTGGTGGTGAACCTATGGAATGCATGCCAGAAACAGCATACCAAACCATCCGACGAGCTTTCTGGCACGACAAACTGTCCTGTGTGCCCTGTTGGCTCCACAGCCCATTCTCGCGCTCCATCACGTGCAGACCCCACAGCCCGTTCTTGCGCTCTGTCGTGCACTAGCCAGCTGGCTTTTGCCACGTGGGAGCATTGAAACCTGGAAGTGCAGCGTCCCAGCGTGCATGTGTGCTCCGAGAGCTGAACGTCTGGTTTCCGATATGCGGATGTGTGCCAACCAGCTGTTCGTCGTTCATGCATGCACACCATACTGGGATGCTGTGCTTCCAGGTTTTGGTGCTCCCGCATGGCAAAAGCCAGCTAGCGCACAATGGAGCACAAGAACGGATTGTGGGGGCTGCGCGCAAGGATTGTGAGAACGGGCTGCGCATGGCTCACAGGATGGTTTGGTGTGCCCTTCCGGCACTAAAGATGACACTTGATGACGCAAAAGTTTTGCCACCACTGATGTAGGTAGTCCATGACTTATGACCACAATTGACCCTAAAATTTATTAAGTGAATTTTGCTCCATTTTACGATACTTCTTTCACAGTTATTAAATGAATCATTGCAGTTGTTAAGTTAGTAATACAGTGTTAGGTGAATCAGACTTTCCTATTGACTTTGGTTTTCAGAAGGTTGCAAAATGTGAATACATGCTTCTGGAACACAGCCGTCATAAATATGAGTCGGTTGCCAAGTGTCTGAATGGAGGTGCTACAACATTCATAAATGTGAAAAACGGTCTTAAGTCCCTTTTTCAGTGCCTCTGTCTAACCAAATCAAATAGGCTTATTATTTCTCAGGTCTCATGTTTAGATTGGAATCTCCCCCGCTTCTGGAACTCTCTTTATATTTTATTTTTATTTATTTATTTAGTCATATCCCACCTTTATTATTTTTACAAACAACTCAAAGTGGCCAACACTATGAACTAGAGAATCTCAGTGTTTGTTCCTGAAAAACACTCCACCCACTTGCCTTTCCTTTTAAACTTCCTACTCAGGTGTTCCCTGTGAAGGGACTCAGGGCCCTCTCCTCCCTCGTAAACCATGCAACCGACGTTGCTCTCTTCTATGTTCTTCCCTGCATGCCCTAGGATGAGGAGGGGGTGGCCCTTGTCCTCATCTGAGCCCTCTCTCTCCTGTTCTACCTCTCTCCTGCTTCACCCAGCCTGACTGTGCCCTTCCCCTGCCTCCTCCACAGCCAACGGAGACACTCTCCCACTCTCTGTCAGCTGTTCATCCTCTGCTTTGGATTCAGAACCCGACATAGGCATGACAGTGGAATAAAAATAAATGAAGAGATGGTGTGTGTGTGTGTGTGTGTGTGTGTGTGTAAAACTAAAAGAAAGGAGAAGATGTATAACAGACCAGAATAAAAGTAATCTGATCCTGAGGATGCGTGGTAATAATTGCTTGTAGAAAATAAAAGTCTATAACAGAGGTGTCAAACTCAAGGCTCGGGGGCCAGAGCTGTTCCAAGGGGTACTTAGATCTGCCCTGTGGGGCTGCCTGGAAACAGCAAAGGACCAGCCTGCAGTGCTTCTGCCAACAAAAACGGAGCTTGGAAGTCCGTTTTTGCTGGCAGAGCACTCAGGCCACCACAAATGCCCCTGACAGGAGTGATGTTGAGCTGGCCACACCCACTCTGGCCCTCTAAGGTTAAACACAATCCTGATGTGGCCTTCAATGAAATTGAGTTTGACACCCTTGATCTATAATAATTACAGGTAGTCCTCGACTTACAACAGTTCATTTATTAACTGTTCAAAGTTACAATGGCACTCAAAATAGTGACTTATGACAATTTTTCACACTTAGGACTGTTGCAGCATCCTATGGTCACATGATCAAATTTCAGATGCATGGAAACTAACTCATATTTATGACAATAGCAGTGTCTCTAGAGTAGGTGGTCATGTCATATGACTTTGTAACCAGCAAAGTCAACAGAGAAGCCGGATTCACTTACCAACCATTACTAACTTAACAATTGTAGGGATTCATTTACCAACTGTGACAAAAAAAGATTGTAAATGGGGCAAAATTCACTTAACAATCGTTTCACTTAGCACCATAAATTTTGGACTCAATGTTGTTGTGGGTACAAATTAATAATCCATCTGAGGGTGATAGTTGTACATTTACACTCCAATGACTGGTGATAATAGAAGAGCTCAACATTTTGAAAATCTCTGCTATTCTGAATGAATTCAATCTTGTAAAAAATATTCTGCTGATAACATGAATCGATAGATGAAAACAAGGCTAAGAAAGTACAAAAAGAAATCTCAGATCACTAATAGGTTGTCTTGGAAGACCATCTCTGTTTCTCTTTTTCTTTCTTTAACACTTTCTTTCTTATGCCTTCTCACATACATCATCTTCCTTAATGTCAAAATTGATGTAAGACCCAAGACCCAGGAGAACAAATCTCTGCCAGAATTATACTGCCCCACTCACATCAATTTCTTAGTATTACATGCTACAGTACGGCCATCCATTAGATGGGATGCATTTTATGGAGCTAAAAAGCTGACAGAGAGCAATCACATTTTGTAAAGAAGTGTGATTTACAACACTTGTCTGTCAATTAATTTTGAATATGCTGCCTTTCATATCAGTCATTCTTTCTAGCCTAACATTATTTTAATACTCTCATTTTAATGAGTATCAGATATCATACTATTTTCTCAGGAATATGTATTTGATCAAGAGGGCTTGAAAGTTTATGAAATAATACATTATTGAGTGTTTATCTTACTTGACTCTTGATTGATTTAAGTTCAAGACATTAATAATATTCCTTCTCTCTTTCTATCCTGGGAAGAAATTTTGAATTGAATGACATTGCCACTGGGTGGCAGTGTTGTCTTATTTTAAGATGCTTTGGCCTAACTTGTAGTTTTATATTTTAACCTTTATCTTCTCATTTGATGTCTTTGCACATGTTACTGAAGATTGATAGTCCCTTGTGTTATGATATTCAGACTCCTCCCCACTCAGAAAACATAAACTGGATATAACAAAACTTTGGGAGTGGTGGCTGTAATCTTCAAATCATATTAATGGATTTCAGGTTTCTTTTCCCCCCTTCCAAATGTTTTTTTCGAAGAAAGGAAGAGCTGCTCAATTTGGTAAGATCTGGTGAAAAACAGATGGAAGCAAAATATCCAAATTTTATGTATCTTTTTGCTGCAATTTAGTGACTACCTGAATTTTTGCAGCTCAGGTTTAGTAGCCCTAGCTTAATGAAAACTTATTGAAAGTTCAGATTGATTGAAGGCCAGACGAGGTTATTTCCTTCAAGGTGAAAGAAATTACAACAGCCTGAGTGAGGGGAAATCTATTAGATTTTTTCTTTACTTCTGTAATCTCAGTTCCATAAAATTTATTTCCTATAGTCACAGTTGCACTGGTACTAACTAAAATAAGGAGAACGGGTAAAATCCAGCTCTTATTAGGAAAAATTCTGAGAATTTATGCTTTTATTTGTTCAGTTCTTCAATTTCTTAAGTCATTTTTGGTTTTTATTATACATGTTCATACAGCACATTAGTCCCAATTTATACAGGGGGACTAGTTAAGGCAAAAAGTTGAGTGAGTTTTCTACAAGCATGGTGGAATATAATTTAAGTATTACCTCAGGGGAAAGATTATTCAGTCCAGTTCATGCTAACAAAAGAGCAGTGCAAGTATCTCTTTTTTATTGTTGTGCTTTCTGAGGATAATTGTTAAATCCAGACTAAGAATTTTAAGATATTAGCTGAAGAGTAAAGAAATACAGAGGTAAGATAGCTCAGCAGTTAAAGACGTTGCACTTGTCAGCCGGAAAGCTGATAGCTTGAGTTTGGGAGGAGCTCTGTTACTTGCCCAGCTCCTGTCCACTTAGCAATTCAAAAGCATGCAAATGCGAGTAGATTAAAAGGTACCACTTTGGTGGGAAGGTAACAGCGTTGTACACTTTTGGCATATAGCCAAGCTGGCCACAGCTACAGAAATTGCCTTCAGACAATGCTGGCTCCCTCGGCCAAGAAAGAGAGATAAGCACTGGTCCCTAGAGCCAAAGTGGACAGGGATGAAGATGCTATGAAGATAAGGAATAAAAATGCTATGCATGGGATTTAATTCCACCCCAATCTATAATATTCAGTGTTGTTGGAAGAAATATCCATCTGGATTCAGTTCCAAGTGGGGAGAAAGACACTGGAAACATGGAGGCTGATTGGAAAGATGGTTTAATGGTGAACAGGACCAGATGGTTTGAGGTCCTGGCCAGTTGAGCACATGGGAGAGAGAGGGGGGGGGATATATCCTACTGATTGTCAGACTCCCATGGTGACATGTGGGGTCATGGGTCATGATTTAAGTTTGGTTCAAGCCTTGGGCTGAGGCAATGATGGGGTTTAGTTGAACCATGTGGTGAGTTCTACTGATAGATAATCCTATTATGTTCTGAAGGGTGAAGGTCTTTTGTCTTGTAGATAAACTGGCCCAGCCTTTTGTCTTGTAGATAGGTTGGCACCAAAATATTTGCTGGGTGCAGGGAGATGAGGCTGAGTTTGTTTCCTTTAAGACTTTTATTTCTCTTTTAGGGCAAATATTCTGCTTTTTAAATATTTTTTAGAATAAATTGTTCTTCTAGGAGAGAGGTGGGTGCTACAGTGTCGTGAGCCAAATTTTGACTTCTATGGGTTTAAAACTTTATACAGCCCAGTAACTGCCATTAGGCTTAAAATTATTCTTCTTTTACCTGTAATTTTTCTGAAGCACCTTCTGCTATAACATTCATGGAAAGCATGGGATTTAATATTGAAGGCCAGAGGCTTTCTGAAATCTGCTGTGTGGATTATTGCTCCTATTGCTGCTAAAAGGTTTAGGACTGTTCGCTATCTATGTGCAGTGATTCAAAAGCAATCCTATTCCTTAAAGATTAAGGCAGACAAAGGATCTGAATCAATCTCTAGTCCAGATGTCTTTAACTTTTTCAGTGTCAATGTACTGTATTTTGGGGAAAGCTTATATTGTTCAGTCCACTGAGAAATACTTTATTTTGGTAAACATGAAGCTTGGCTCTTAGTGATTACATTTTCATCTCCATGTACTTCTTTTGGTAACAATTTAAATTGGTTTGCCAATGCCATCTTCTTGTTTGACTTCTATATACAACTTTGGTATTTTAAAATTGTTTTCTATTCAAATTTCAAGTGTCCCAATAGTGCTTTCTGTAAATTGAATTGAAAAAGCTGTCCTCAGCATAGTGCCTTCCAATTGCATTAATCTCCACAGCTTGCCATCCTTCAAATGGTCATCATAGTTAACCATGCTATTGTTCAATTGAGACATTGGGATGACATTTCTGCTTCATAACATGATAGGATTATCTACTGAAAAAAGTCATAATTCCAATTTAGTTTCATAGATCATATTTCTGGATTACAAGAATATAGAATCATAGCCTCTGAGACACACTTTCAGTAACATTTTATAAAGTTAAATAAAATGCATATGAACAATAGCAAAAAGTGCAGGCCGATTTGCATGATACAAAATTTGCCTGTCAACATCTTTATTTCATCATGTGTCCATAATGTTGCTTTCAATTCATCCTTAGCACATGAATGAGACAGGCCAATTTGTCCTTAGCGGTTCTGGTTTTAAAGCACTGTTTTCCAAAAGAAGCCATCAGCAATCTGAGCTAGTTTTGGTACTTATGAAATCTGGCTATTCTGTCATAGATGTGCTGTGCAAATTGGTCGTTTCGGGATGGTGCAGTCATATCCTATCCTCTTGAATCTTGGAGAGTCTCTTCTATTTTTCTCCCTTCCAGGTGGAAAAAGATGATACCCAAATAGTTGATCAATGGCTGGGAGGATTATATCATGAAGCTGGATAAATTGCTTTCTATCCTGCTGAAGATTTGAGCTAAAGGATGGCTTGGATGGTCTGTAAAGTGGGATGTTTGAAGGAGCTGTGCTGGGAGCTAGACCCAGTGCTAGCGATTCTCATAGGTAAAATGTTGGCTATGTCAGCAACCAACAGCTACTTAGTTATGAGACTGCACAAGGGAAGGGCTCAATTAAGCAGCAGGATAGGCAAAAAAAAATGTAATAATTAAATCACTGCAGGTAAAGGAAGTGGCTTCATTTCATTTGGACAGACAACTGCAATCAACTGCCACATAAGTTTTCATCATGGTATTCAATACAGCAAATACTTTAATCATTGGCTTTGCTTAGCATGTCTTCACAGTAGAAATGTGGACACCAGCAACTCATGTAAGCTGAAATAGAAGTTATAAAGACCAGACAGGGATCAGCGGTGAGGACAATGGCTTTTATGCTGATTTAGTTTTCTGTTGGCTCAAATGAGAAGCAGAGAAAGGCCCCAACCTGTTTTCTAAAAATTCTTAGTTTCAGAGATTGCAGAGTAAAAAAATGGAAGACACAGTTATATTAACATGCTTTGCCTGTTCCTAGATTTTAAAACAATTAAAGTAATGTATGAGAAAAAATTATATGTGGCACTAGGAAGAATACATACAGTCTAAAAGAAACAAATATGCAAGTACATTTGTAAGATTAAAACACTATTATAAATGCTAATTTATATTGACTGATTTGATATAACCTCTCCTCTAATGATGTTCTTGTTCCTGGGAAGAAAACCAGTTCTTTTCTTTTTCAAATAGCTGTCACTTGCATGTATTATACAAAGGCACCAACCGCTCTAGCACATCCTTATATAGGTGGGTGAATGGGATGCCCATCTAAAAATAGCATTCTCTTTGGCTTTGAGTTGACAGGCAACATAAAAACTGCTATATTTCATGCTGGCATTTGGAACATGTTCCCTGGATTATTTTAATTGTCTGGCAACAGAATAAAATAAACGAGCTGACCAACGAAGCCTTATGAAAATAGGTAACCACAAGTGGAAACATTCTTATTTGGTGCGATTAAACAGAGAATGACTTTGATTTGAGGCTGCTCAATTTACAATTTTGGAGGTTAAATCTTTTCGTGGGTACAATTTATAATCCCCATAAAACACATCAATCCCCACATCAATGCCCATAAGCCATATCAGGTATTGAAATGGATTGCATTGGTTATGGATGCAACTTTTAACCCAAATATGCAGGGTAATTTAAGAAAAAAGACCAAAGGCCAAGGCAAACCAGACCAGGCAAGACAACTTATTCCTGAAGTTTGCCAAGATGGATTTAATAGTTACTTCATTCTGCAGAAGAGAAATAAAGGGGGATAATCATATTAGCTATGAGAACAATGCCTCATTATTTCTAAATTCTGGTTTCCAAGTCAAAACAGGCTTTGTATGGATAAAATAGGCAGAAAATGGATAATGTATTATTTATTTATTTATTTGTCAGGATTTCTATACCGCCCCTCTCCCGAAGGACTGTAAACAGCTCAGGTAAATTACAAGGAGAGACAGGGCAGGGCAAGACAAAGGCAACCAAAAGAAATAGGTTAGAAATACAATAGAGGAATTCTGGATTGAGTTGTTGAGCAATATTCCAATACTTGTTCCTTTTTTTAAAAAAATAAAGGCTGCTTAAAAATATATTAAATGAATAAATACAAGCAATTTCAGTTGAGTTTCCAGTTCAAAGCAGGGGCAAGGTCAAATGTTTGGGAAAGCTTGAATCTTACACATGGACTTAAGTAGCTAAAATTGACAAACAATGTTGAACCATGAACAATAAGTGCTCAGTATTCTGAAGAATTTTCTAAGTGAATGCTGTCCTGAGCTTTCTGCTAACTTTAATTTAAGTCCTGAAAAGTGGATATTGATTCCTTAATGCATCAAACCAGCATTTGTCAGGTTAAAAGTCCAAAAGCAAAGAACACAAAAATTATTGTGAATTAATGGGCATTTCTTATTTTCCACTAAACAAGTGTAACTTAGTAAAAATGTGTCAGGTTGGGACAGAACTTGGGACTCTAATGTCTTGACCGTAAATTAATGTGTTTGTCATTCATTTAAAATGAGAATTGTTCTTTTGAAAAATCGTGGGTCTCTTTTTTTTCTTGTTAGCCCCGGGGAATTTAGTAGCATGTTTAGAGTAAAAATATTTCCAATATGATACTAATAGTAAATGGTGAAAAAAAACCTACCCCCTACTCTGTATATTTTATTCTTCTTTTTAAAAAAATTGCCTTTAAGAGCAGCAACTTAAGGAAGTGTTGCAAAAAGCAGCAGACAGAGACTAAGCCATTCCCAGAAATCTGAGCACTGTGTTAATTCCTGCTATAACTGCCTTACTTACAAGCTAGGCACAAAGTGGATTTCTGTCGGCTTTGTAGTTCCTGGTGCTAACTGGAAGGCTACTCAAGCAATGAGGCAAGTAGCAAAAAATACCACTTTGAGTGTTCATTTCAGCATTAACAAGTGACATCACTGTGAGTGATAATTACATACTGTCTGAAAAAGATCCTTATAAAATATATTTACTTCACTTTGTGCTGCTTCCAGTATTCCCTCTGGGCAAAAGGAAGTATGTCTTCCTGGTTTATTTGTGTCACCATGGATAGGAAAGCAATAAACTAGACCCATGGGAAGAAACAGGCCCAGTGGACTGAAGATACAATTAGCAGCTTCTCTGAAGCTTATTTCTGCTGTGATTGTGATCAAGCACAATGGATAGTGAACACGATTCCAACAATTTTGGAACTGATGCTGCATAGAAAGCAAAATTGTGTTTAAGTGAAAATAAGAACATTTGTTTGAGTTGTACAGAGTTTCCAGCACTTCCTTATTACAGGAACTTTCTTTGTGTGGAAGGAGCGTACAAAAATGTAAACTTTTTCATACGAAGAAAGTTCTTTAATGATCTCCTTGCCCTAATCCTGTGTTTAGAGGAGAATCCAAGGACATGTTTTCATGACATTTTGTTTTCATTATTTGCCTCTTTAAAACCTGTGTGAAAAAGCCAGACGAAAACAATTCCTTTCCATTAGTACCCCAAAATAATGATTTTCTAAGAGGTTTATTAAAAAGCATGTTTTAGTGCATAGATCCAGCAATAATAAAGGCTGTATCGGTAAGTTGATAGTGGCATCTTAAGAGTAGTACTATCTGTTATTCTTTTCCCAGTCATACACTCTGAAAGCATTAGCAGGAGAGGTGATGTAAACGTTATTTCTACAGAAGATATTTGAGAGTAGAGAAAACAAGAACAAACGCCATTTCAATAGAAATAGAGACTGGCACAATATCCTCTCTTAAAACATGGAGTTCTAGTATGATGCATGATGCTCACTGTTCGGAAATGTGCTGTATCGTCAGTTTGCCAGATAATATTTTGAGGATCATTACTTCATCCCTCCTCAGTTACTCACCCTGGACTCCTGCCAAAGAGCATTCATTAACATGATGATAATAAGTACCCATTTAGATATAACTTTTGAAACTCAAGCAAATCTTCAAGCAAATGGTTGTTTCTTTGCCTTTGTCAAAAAGACCCCTTTTGGCTTATGTTTGAATAGTGATCCATATGTTTAGAATCATAGAGAAGGGGACCAGGAAAGGTAACACTATATACAGTATGCAGTATAGAGAATAATGGAAAATAAAGTTGGTTGGAGGACCTAAGAATGTATTCATCCCAGGTAATATTTCTGTGGGATCCAGAACTATGTCTTACACCCTATTCCATTGTCATATATTTAGATGTGATATTCAACCATCAGATAGTAATCAATCCTACTGTAGTTACATGACAGCAATACAATTAAAACCCAGATAAAGAAAAGATTAGTTAAAAAAAATAACATGGCTGCAGAAAATACTAGTGAAAACCTGAAATTGGAGATGAAAGAAGAACAAGTCCTGGATAGGAAGGCCTTGCTCATAGTCACCCATGCCTTAGTCATCTGCTGTTTGGATTACTGCACTGTGGTCTAAACATTATAAGCATATAAATGGAAGGACAGTTACCAAATAATAGGAAATTGTTTTTATTCTGACTCATTTAGAGACCTTTTCAGGTTCTGGGTACCTCAATTACAATTCAGACTAAATTTATGAAAAAGAACAAAGGATCTGGGTGTGTTTAGATTTTATTAGACATGTCATACTGATCATTAATCAGTTACCTAGAGAGATAATGGAGTATATTTCACAGAACAACCTTATGAAGAGTTGGACATATATATCTGCCTGAAAAGTTTTAACTTCCTTCTACAAATTGGTTTTTTAGATTTCTTTTCTTATGTGTGTTTTTACTTGCCGTACACTGCTCTGAGTCCCTTGGGAGAGGGGGCGGTATATAAATGTAAACAAATAAATAAATACAAAACAGGGAACTTAATATTTTTTTAAAAAATCCGTTTGAATTGGTTAGTCCCATACTGTAAATTGGGTTTATGGGATGGATGTAGCTGGTGCAACTATGAGTGGACTTTTATTTATTTATTATTTAAACTTTTATACTGCCTCTCTCCCAAAGGACTCAAGGCGGTGTACAGCGATCTAAAAACACAACAATAGACAACAATTTAAAAACAAATTAAAAATTAAACTAAATTGGGTGGCTGATCACAATTAAGA
>JANHFJ010003100.1:93483-106531 GCA_032468195.1 Cerberus rynchops
CCGGAGACTTTAAGGCTTTGTGCATGCAAGTCATATGCTGTTCCGCTATGATCAGTTTCATCTTCTCTTCTGGCAGTTATATACTTAAGCCAACACTTCTCCTTCTCTTCTTTGGAAAATATATGCCCTGATGGTTCAAGAGCATTTTGTTAGTGACACCGAAGAGCATATGTGCCAGGATTTTATTTCTTTGGTTAGATTCAGGTCACAAACTTTAAATGCTAATAATAATAGTACAGAAAACATAATATCCCTAAGCATAGAAAAAAAGTAATCTTGAATAACTGAGGATTGCCTCAGTATTTATTCAGGCAATCTTATCTGTAGAATATCCACTGTTCTATGTTATCCGCTCATTTCTAAGAAACAGTAAGACATATAAGAAAGCCATTTATGATGTTTATCCAGGCTATAAATTAACACTTATGTATGGAATCAGTGAGCCAGAAAATATGAAGCAACAAAAATTACCAACCTATAGATTTCATCGTTCTTCTTTTTAGTTGTGGCCTCAGCCTTCCTGAAGCTTGAGCAATCCTCAGCAAAAGAAATGCTGGTTAAGAAATACTGGGAGTTGATTAATCTATAGCAATTTGGACTTCTTCTAGCCTTTGGATTTTGATAAAGTTAATGGGTCTCTGTCCTTTACTACCAATCTCATCCTTTGCAAGTCAGGTGGGATACTGGCATCAGGAAGTGATGGACTCTTTTCTTAAGTGAGCCTCCCTGAATTGTATCACCTTTTACGACTATCACCCAGGCTCCAAGCTTCCTTTCTGGAGGAAGATTATTGAAAAATATTGGAGGGAGGAGGGGCAATTATAGGACACAATAGAAGAAACAGAGTGTTTAGGCCATTTTTAGACAGATTTGGGCCTGGATATGACAAAAACATGCATTGTTTATCCTAGCTGATGACCTGTAAAAATCAGATAGTTTCACAATTAAGAGTGCTTGCTCCAAAACCAATTTCTAGAAGACATAGATGAATACCAATTTTCTTCTGTAACTGATGACTGTCTGTTTCCCACATTCTTTCCATGCACCAAAAATATAGTTTCCTGGAACTCTACGATGGTTTCATGCTTCCTTCATGCTGCAATTACCATTTTACTGTAGATGCCGTTACATCTCTGTTAACTATTGATGTATAATTCAAGTGAGTCATTGCTCTCTGGCACCATGGAAAGAAAACAAGAGCTTTGAATGACAGTTCCAACTCCACAACAGCCCCAAGAAGCCATTTGGCCTGTATTATCTCCCAGGAAACACAGCAGGAACACTATCATGACAGGATGGTGACACAGGGACTGGTACTGGAATGGTTTTATAATGCTGGTATATTTCTGTGCTGGGACTGGAGAAATGTCACCTGGTTTGCATTATAAGATATGAGCAATAGTTTTGCTGCCTCTGCACAACCTAACCCAGAGCTGGGAGGGGGAGTTTCTTTGTTCTTTTTTGTTTTGCAAATTGTCAGGTGGCTTCCCCCTTCCCATGGCAATTTCATCCTTTTGCTTCTTTCTCCTGTGAGGGAATACAAAGGAACAGCTGCATCTTCACACTCAACTCCCTTTCAATAGAAGATGTTGTCCTTTGCTTCCTTCAGGTGTGAGCACAGGGCAGTGAAGTCAATGGTTTGTGCCGGATAGATTACAGAGTCACCTTCAATCGGAATCTGCACTTTGTTAAGCTCTTTGAAAGGAAAGTATTTCTGCTGTTTCCTTCTCTGAAGGGCAGAAGAAAAATGACTCTATTATGGCTGTGTCTAGCATGGGCCTTGGCTAGATGCCAGGGGGATTTACAACAGCAGGGTGAAAAGTCTAAAGGGAAAACAGTTCATCCTGCTTGTGGACAGCTAGGATGGGGTCTTTGAGAAGCAGAGTGGAGGCCTGTCTGGACCCTGCCAGTGAAAAGCTGTCAAGGAAGCTTCCTCTTCAGGGCATGAAACATGATGTCAACTGAACCCACCTCCTCTAGTCAGGAAAGATGAAAAATGGGGAGGAAAAAGCCAACAGAAAAAGGCAAGCAGAAAAGAGTCAGAGTTAGTAACATTGCTTTGCAAAAGAGTGTGTTCTGCTTTAGAGAATGTGAATGCAAAAGGCTAAGGGAAGAGTACATTCTTCACAGAAAAAAAAAAAGATTGGGTATCCAAAAATCTGATGACATGCACAGAAATCTAGTTTGGATAAACAATTTTATAACTGGGCAGTGACCTAAACAATCAGAGAAAGGCAATACGTAGTCTACCCAACGCTCTTGGTCTATGCAAGTAGTTACAACCATTCATTTCGTGATTGTTCAATATTAGAACGGCATCGAAAAGAGTTGCTTTTTTAACACTTAAAATCATTGCAACATCCTCATGGTTATGTGATCAAAATTGCTGGGCGACTGGCATGTATTTATGACAGTTGCAGTGTTCCTGGATCATGTGATCACCTTTTGCATCTTTCTGACAATATGGAAAGACAATATGGAAGCCAGCTTCACTTAACAGCCTTGTTGCTGCAGTGATTCGCGTAACAACTGTGGCAAGAAAAGTAATAAAATGGAGAAAATTCATTTAACAACTGTTTTGCTTAACAATGGAACTTTTGGATTCAGTTGTGGTTGTAGGTCAAAGACTATCAGTTATACCCATTGTGGATCATTCCTGCTACTTAGGGCAGATACGAATTAGATTTATCTCACTACATGTACATGGATTTGTATATTGTTTAATTATAGTTTTAAATATTCACTCCAATGACAGTGAATATTGTTTCTTTTATTTCTGACAAATGGCTTCTCAGAACCCTAAGATTGAAAATAGGATATGAGGTCTAGATTATAGGTTTGACTGATCTTGCAAGGTATGGCCTTCCATTCTTCTTCTTCTTTTTTTTTTTTTGGTTACTTTACTTCTCCATTTGAAATAAGGGAAGGGAAGGAAGGGAAAGGAAGAGAAAGGAAGGAAGGGAACTGATAGGAAGGGAAAAGAATGGAAGGGAAGAATGTATAGAAAAAAAATCATGAATTAGGCTATACCTCATCAGCTCAAGGCTGATTCAGCCTTCCATCCTTCAAGGTCAGTAAAATGAGAACCCAGATTGTTGGGGGCAATATGCTGACTCTGTAAACTGCTTAGAGTGGGCTGTAAAGCACTCTGAAATGGTATATAAGTCTAATTGCTACACATAACTTAGTGTAACTGAGCACTTTATGCTGCCAAATACAGACAATCCCATGACACTAAAAAGAGGTTTGATGAAAGTTTTACTAAGATTTGTCTGATTCATAGTAATTTCTTCAACTGTTTCCCATTATTGCCTAGTATGACTGTCACATGAAATTTTTTAACAATTTTAAAATGCTGATTTTTGTTTTCACTGAGGAAGTCAGTAGGTAGCTTTCAGAAGTATTGCAGACATCATGGTTGGCCTTTAGTCTAGTAATGCTTTACAATGATTGAGAACATGGATAGCTGGAAACGGTATTTCATTTATTATATTAATTTAAGTTGTGGAGTCTAGAATTGATCTGTGTGTTCCAGTATTGTACCCATTCTGACAGTGAGCTTTGTTTACAACTCACAGATCTTGGAAGACAATATAAGAATTTGTACAGTAAAAGTTCATACTATAATAACATAGAAAATGCTGAAGATGGTGGTTGTTCCTTTGATCAGAGGTTTCTTAACACAATGCAGTCCTTAAATACTGCTAAATCAATTTGTCTGCCTGTCTGTCTTATTTCTCTCTCTGTGTGTTCCTTGCAGCACCACTGGGGAAAATCTAAATTTGCACTACTAAAGTAGGTCTCATTCAGATAAAAAAAAGCTAGCAAAATTGCAGGTACATGGACTGTTATATAACATTGCAGACCCTCAGGGAGCCTTCACATTTCTGCAGCTTAAATTTCTTCGAATCAAACCTAGACCCCCTAAAGGTTTCAGTGAAATAATCATGTGTAGAGTGTTCAATTCTGTGTGAATATTGATGTTGTAGAATTGTACATTTGAAGGGCTGCAAAAATAAAAGTTTTGGTTTACATCATTACAGAGGAGGAATAGTGATTAGGGCTGAGCAGGTTGTTTAGGTCTGCAATAACCTCCACAGGTGTGCTCTTTCAAGAGGGGAAGTTTGTACCGGAGCCAAACATGAACATGGCGGCAGACAGTTGGTTTCCTGTGATAAGAATAGCTTGGCTGGATCAGATGAGTCTGAGCAGGGCCCAGGTTTTTTGTCGATCATGAGGAAGCTTTATAGTAGTGGAAGGAAGGGGGGGGGGACTCCCCTCCCCCATTAATTTTATTGGTTAACTTTTTTTTTGATTGTGGGATAGAAATGTTTCTGCTGTACATCAGGTCTAAAGCATGCATAATAAAACCCTGGAATCTTTATCGCAGGATGCAGAATGACAACTTGTTTTGTTCAGCTCACAAAATTCACTATGTTGGCTTGAAATTGTGGGACATGTTGTCCCAAACATTTCAAGGGCGCCAGATTGGGGAATGCTGTTCTCTTGAGCTCATATGCCTTGAAAATGGTCTTTTACGTGAAGTAGGTATATAGGTTTAACAATGGTTCTAATTCTCCAGAACAAGTAAGCAGGATTCTGCATTTAATTCTTCCTCTTCAGTAGCTAGCAGTTGATTTCAGAATGTTTTTTTTGTTTTGAGGATTCCTTGGGGCTCTCTGAGCTTGCTTGGTTTCTTGCAAACATTTCATTACCCAAACTAGGTAACATTATCAGTGCTATTAAGGAGTGTAGTTTGCTGTCAGTTTATATTCTAGTGGCTTACCCTATGAGTGTTGGTGGGAGATGGTCTTAGATATTCTTTGGTTGGGCTGTTTACTGTTGGTTCTTTGGCAGTTTCTTGGCTGGGATGTTGCTTACTTGATTGTTGTCTGATGTTAATCTTGGAATTAATCTGTGCTGATTACTGGTGGAGAGGTGCTTGGGTCTTTTTGTTCCCTTTTTGGCTGGTTGGTTGTCTCTGTTGCATAATCTATAAGTGTTGTTAATGTCTATGTGTATATTGTTTTTTTTAATAAATGTTTTTATAAATGATTCTATAAGCAGATTACTCAGATCAGGCTGTGCTGTCCCAGACACTGTGGGTCTTCATTCCTGAGATAGATCACCAGTTATATTGTTGATGCCTACTCTGAAAGGAGAATTATATTGACCTGTTGTAAAAACTGATGAATTCTTGAAGGCTTTGCAAAATCACTAGTGGATACCCACCTATGAGCAGATTCATCTTTATGATCTATTTTAAGATCAGATCGGTACTCTTGACATATTAGTTGTCCCAACATGTCTTTTAAATATGTAAATAAACTTTTTGGTTTCTCAGCTTGTGATACCATAAGCACTAAAAGATACATCTCTCTATAGCTACTTTTTGGTGTATTTTTGGAGGAAATATCTGTCTTCTGAATACATGCTTTGAGACTGTGAATTATAAAGTTTGTGAGAATAAATAGATCGGGCTGACAGCACAAAGTAATTGACATAAGTGGATATGGGCAAGTGCCTTATTACCAGTGTTTGGTGACTAGCTGATTAGAAAGCTAAGAAGCATGAGTTCTAACTAACATTTGGATGGGTGTAATCTGGGAATTTCACAGCTGTAGAATAGATTGGGAGGTTCAAGAAAGTGCCTTGGAAGAAAGCAGTCACGCAATTCTGTATCACTGCCAAGAAACAACACGGATGTCATCATTGGTATTAAACGTTTGAATCAAGGGGTATTTACCTTTCAATTCATACTCTGCATGTTAGGATGAAGAGCTGAATAACCTCCTTATTGGATGTTTCCATAGTAATGTGTTCAATTTTAAAATAAAATTATCCCCTGGATTTTAGATTCTTAACTCAATGCAGTCACATTTGTGTTCATAATTTAACGCAATAGCTCTATTATAAATAGTCAAGAGTTGAGGCAAACAAAGATGTTTTCAGCATGAGTTTAAACAACAATAGAATTAGTTTCTAGGAAAAGCATTCAGACATTGAGTACAATAGAGTGAACCTCCCCATGGGACCATTTCCATTCCCCAATGCCTTTGAGCTTTTTTCAAGCCATGCATTGAGCCATTAGTTAGTCCTCTGCTGCCAATTTTGCCCAGCTCTCTTGTCTCTGTTTTTGTGCCTATGGGAACAGCTGAAAGATTCTGCAAAGAGTCAAAACAGCCAAGATCAATCCCAGCTGCATTTGAAACTAGCATTGGCACACTTAGGGTGCATATCTCAATTTGTATCCAAAAACATATGAGTAGTTGTGGTGAAGGATGGGCTATAAAAGCAGAAAGGCACATTTCTCCTTGAAAGATCTATGAACAAAAAGCAATCTATATCATGATGAATAAATAGAGAGCTTTTGCATTTGCAGTAAAATCAACTTATTTCAGCTTTGTCCTTGTATCTTCAGCTGCTAAGCTCACAATGCATGTTTGCATTACTAAAGATTGAAGCTTTGATGAACAGACTGTATGATACAACAAAGTAAATCTGAAATTAATGTATCAACAATCAAAATATTTGTATTTGTTGAGGGAAATGGAGTGAATGACTCATTGAGGAAGGAGAAGGAGAAGGAGAAGAGAAGGAGAAGAAATTTCACATTTCATCCAAGGAGCTTCATCATCTATGATGGTGGTGGTGAATGGAAAGACAGGTATCTATTTTCCATCTCCCCACCCCCACCATTACAACTGATGAAGCTTCTTGGATGAGATATGAAATGTCTTCTTATTCTTCCTCAAGTAAAAAACAGCCTAGTTGCCTTTTTGAAAATAAACCTCCATAGACATAAAGATTTAGACTTCTCATTACATTGCTGTGCTTCAGGGTCACCTGTGATCCTGGACCACAGACTTTTGACTTTCCAGAAGAAAATATACTAAACAAGAATAGGCACACTGGAGATAAGAACAATAACAAAATTTAAGATGTGATGATTCATATGAGCATTTTTTATATCTACAAATTTGACAGAAATCAGTTTCTGCTCCTGAATGCCAGTGCTGTGCAACTCAAACATTCATAACAGATCAACGATGGGAAAAATCATGGGTTTTGAGTTAATTTAAAAAGCGATCTGTTTATATTTCTGGTCAGATCAACCTGAAAAGGGTAGCCACCATTTATAGCTTTCTTCAGTTTTTCCAAAATAAAACTGGCTGCCGTTAGCATAACATCAGAACTGTTAGTCCTTAAATTTTGCTATTTTAATTTTTGGCTCTGTTAATCTTCTGACAACTATCTGGTGAGTGTAGCCTCCAAGTTAGGAAGTCTTTGTCAATATTTTAACATTTCCTTTAAGGCTGCCCATTTCCTTGCCTCTCTGTGAAACTCTGGACTATCTCAGAGGAATCTACACTCTCCAAAAGTAGAAATTGCTTGAGCGAGGAGAGAAATGGGAAGGGCAAGGAGTCCTAAATATGCATGCCAGTTGTCTAAACCTCAGTGCTTATTCATGGAACAGGGGTCTCTGCTCAAGGAAAATCCTTCAATAGATGAAAGCATGAGTAATAATTAAGCTGGCATCAAACTGTTTAGTGAAGGGGAGATAAGCAGCTGAGGTCGGGTTCTTAGAGAGCTGCCCTTTATCTCTTTTATAGATGTCCCAAATGCAGAAGGAGAGAATATAAAAATCACTTCTTAATGCTTGTTCCTGCAATACTTTAAACAAGTACTGAAGTCAGCGAGCCCAAAGACTGCATCAGCCATGGATTAAGAATGTGTCTATCTGGGAACTTCAGCCAAAAGATTTAAGGCAAGGCTCTTTATAGAATCCAGGAGTAATAAGAATGATTCTGAGCATATCCTTTCCAGAGCCTTGCTTAGCAATGGAAATTCTGGTTCTCCGCTGTGTTCCTAAATCAAGGACTACTTCCATGCAATAAAATAAATGTACGAATTGTGGATCTAAAAATTTGCCCATATTGTTGAACACCAATCACTCATTTTGCTAATATTTTATTCGTAAAACTAGCAGACATAACAAGTTAGGGTTAAAAGTTGACTTTTAGATCCCTGACCTAAAGAAACAGAAATGAATGGATTGTAAGTTAGTGTCAGCAAAAGAAGCATGTTCTTCCGATGCTTCATCCTTACCAGCATCATCAAGTGTATGGGTTTATAAAAGCAAGTTGCTTTATAAAGAGCTCATTAGTTTGAGACATCCAGATCAAAGAGCTTCTGCTATGAGCCATTACCTCACTCCCACAAGCTCACCCAGGCATACCGCCAAATCAGATTCATCTAAACACGAATGGGTAGCAAATCATCTGAGCTCTCTCCACTAGGTCTCCAGATTGCTAAATATGAATTGCAGGCAACCATCATCTGGAGCAGCTTAGATAATGCATGCATGTAGAAGAACAAATGCTGAATCATTTCTGGGTTATGGAACGTATCTGAATTCTCCTTTGAGCTACATCTTGCAGCACTCAGGATATGGTATAGTTTAACATCAAGATACTATGGAGCTGCCCTGGCACTTTTTTTTTTTTTTTTTGCAACAAGTGTACGTACTAGTACTGTGCTTATGTTTCTAGAAAACAGCTCAGTGTACATTTTCTGGGTTTCTTTATTTATTTATATTTATCAAATGTATATTCCACCCATCTTGCCTAAATGATTTTGGGTGGTTTACAAATTGCAATAGCACTTAGTCTTATATACTGCTCCATAGAGCTTTATAGCACTCTCTGAACCGTTTACAGTGTCAGCATATTGCCCCCAACAGTCTGGGTTCTTATTTTACTGACCTTGGAAGGATGGAAGGCTGAGTAAACTTTGAGCCCCTTCAGGATTGAACTTCAGGCTGTGGGCAGAGTTAGCCTGCAATATTACACTTTAACCACTGTGCCACGAGGGATGACTACAAATAAATACCATGCAGCCATATATAAGAGACATTGATAAAAACAAAGTTAAAAACAGGAGCAAAAACAATCTAAAAATGTTTAAAAAGCAGAGGCATCACAGCCTCAGACCCCTGAGTTGGATGATGCTCAGATTCTCAGGACACTTGGCAGAGCCAGGTATTGACACTCTTCCAGAAAGCCAGTAGTCAGGGGGTCTGCCTTACTTCTGGGGGGTGCTCCATAAGGAAAGGGCAACAGCAGAGAAAGTTCTTCCTAGACTCCACCAATCTAAATTCTTTGATTGGCAGGATCCACAAGATATCCTCCCTGCCTGACTGGGTCACTGTAATTGGGACAAGATAATTCCTTAGATTAGTGGTCCCCAACTTTCTGGCTTTGCGGACTGGTGGGAGGGAGAGGGGATAATGCCATGTGGGTAGACAGTGAGCACATATGCACAATTCCATTTGCATGAGCAGCGGACATGTGCACCCACCGCTCACACAAAGGGAACTGCATGTGTGTGGGCTTTCCCGCTGCTTCTGTGGCCTAGTTCCAAATGGGCTGTGGCCTGGTAGTGGGCTGTGGCCCAAGGGTTGGGGAACCCCACCTTAGGTAACCTGGCCACATGCCATGTAATACTTTAATGGTGATAACCAACCTCTTGAGTTGGACTCAGAAACATTCTGGCAGCTCACAGAACAGAGATGTTACATATGGAAACCTAAAGGCACCACTTATAACAACAGTAACAACACATTTTTTAAAAAAAAATCTGATTGATGATACAACTGTTTTAAAGAAGTGGAAATGGAGGCTAAGTTTGGAATTCAGACTTTGAATTTGAAATCAAATCCAAAGCGCACAGCCCTAGAGTACATTACCTGAACACAGCAGTAAAGAAGAAAATGGGACCAAAGTGGACCAAGGTCTAAAGCCTGGAACAGGGATTCTTTTGATTTATGAAAGACATAAACCATGTTAAAGATTTAGACTGGTTTTAATGTGTAGTCTCTGGGAATGGGAATTCAAACACAGAGAGGGATATCAATATTAAAAATAGCCTACACCAAAGTTAAGAAAAGTCAGAAGAAGCCACTGCTGGTTAAATTGATAATACACTCTGGCAGAGATAGAATCTCTCTCAAGATCTGAAGCCAAGTGTGTTTTCCAGGTTTAAAAAAAACCCAAAGCCCCTGTCCATTGCACTTGCCCAAGAAATCTGGGAGGATTTGTTCTGAAGTGATATACAGCATATAGTTGGAAGGAAAGGCTTTCTTTATAATGGTGCTAGCATGGCCCTGTACACTGTGTTGCAGTAAGCACATTGTGCCCATGGCTTATCCCTTTCACCGCCCAAAATGCACAACCTGAACTTGGCCTGTCAGTGACTCACCAGACCTGTTCAGTGTCCATGGTTTATGCCAGTATTTCCCTTACTCTGTTCGCTCCATGGATCAAAGGTGACAGTAAGAAGGTCTTTGTAACAGTATTGGCAAGGAGACAAGGCACATTTTTGCACATGATGGACGCCATGTATCTGATATGGGGCAACTTCCAAACTCTGAGATGAAGCATAGTTAGTTTTCAACAGTTGGAGGGTACATAAATTCATAGTTGCAGCACAAAACAAAAGGGGAGGGGCAGGGGAGAAAAGGGGGGAAGGCTTGCTATGATATATGTGTCTTGACCTTGATTGTGAGCATGTTATTCAACAGAAACGCCCCTAGACTAAACTATAATACTCATAAAGATAGAGCAACACACAGCTGAAATGTGCAGCCAGAATTTTTTTCTCCCCTTTTCAGTCAGGTTCGCAGCACTAAGTTGTCTGACAGGATATGAGAATTGGATTGTATTTATACTGTTCGAGTTTGTTATATAATTAAAGGCCCTGTAGAGTAAAGTGAAAGAATTGCCAAGGGGGGAGGGGCCCTGACATCAGATGAAGCTGTTTTTGCAAACTCCAACATGCGTTGCTTCCTTTTTTTTTTCAAAGTGAAAGCAAGCAAGCATGCATTCAGGAGTAGAGAAGTGCAGTTCAAGCCTATGGCTGTACCTCAGAAGTTAAGTCCCACTTTGTTTACGGAGTTTACTCTCAAGTAAGTATGTCTATGATTACAACATTTGCAGCACTTTTTTTTGTAGTGGTGGATGAAATTAGTGTATTCTGTATTTTGCATTAATTTCTGGTTTGCACAACACACAACTCATATTGTGGTTTGACTTAGCATGTGGTCCAAACCTAGACATCATATTATAGTTAGGATATATTTTATAGTGATGCCTTGGTTTTATTTAGATTAATTTAACATCTGAACTCAACATTATCCCAGTTTATGGTTCAACCATCATTAGTCCAATACTGCTTTATTCTCTTACTATGGGCAGTTGCAGTATGTGAAATATGGACAGGTAGGAGACTCTGTTTTTCTCCTAGGTCTGCATAGGGTATCTATTTTTTTTCATTGGGAAACAAATTAATAGGGTTTGTCAGCTACCAGAAAGACTTGGGGATTATTGGTTAAAGAAGAGAACTGGTAAACTGGCCAGCTATGGGGCTTGTCATATGATCTTCATTGGATAAGAATGTTATTCATAATTATTAATAAATCAACAGATTTTTAACTATTAGAAAAAAGTAATTGATAGTAATAGCATATAAAGTGCAAATAATGATATTACTGTTTTAAATGTGAGAATGGATGGATTTCGATTTAACAGATTGCTGTTACTGAGATCTTGGTACATCTCTAGATTGTTCGATGATCTGGCAGAGATCAGGTTCTCTAAAAACTCTACCCATGATAGTTCCAGTCAGTTTCTTCCTTGACTCACCTACTTCTTAGATTGTTGTACTGCTGAACATTGAGGAGAGAAATTGAAAGACTGCTGACTATCAATGGACTTTCAGGACTAGAGGCTGGGAAGCATGAATAGAAAAGTTCTGTTGCATTCACATTTTCTACCCTAGCTATGTGAATGAGAATGAACTGTTAGATGCAGTTGGACTGAGTCAGATTCTTTTCTTCATGGTGACACATCTTTAAGATGGGGCTTTTTTTTTTTTTTTTGCTTTGGGCACTTGAGGAGATGGAACAAAATAATTTGGAACTACGTGGGTATCCAAGGGTGTTTTTGAAACCCCAAAGAATCTGTTCTAATAATGGAACTTGTTAGGATACAGAGGTGTCAGTTCCAACACAAACGTGCCAACGAAGAACGCACTTCTGGTGAAAATGTTTCCGTTGCAAGCCTTGCTGCCTATTGAGAAAAGCCAATACCCTTCATTCTGTCAAATGGCACTTAACTGCTGCCATTTTTCTAGAAGAACGAACATTTGTGTTATATTTTCCAATAGCAAAAACTGGGGTCACCAGTGTCTGCTGTTTCAAGCCAAATCCAGATGGGGTTTTCCTATAAACAAGTGCACACAGAATATTTATACAGGCAGTGGCACCTGACGCCTTAGCACTCAGGACATTCTATTGAGTAGCCACTCATACTATAAGTCACGGCTGTGCATTAAGTAAATATTTTAATATAGCCATGTCACTGTTTATTATGGAATGGCGTGAGCCCAAATGCTTGCCTAATGCTTGGTTAAAAAGTCAGTTTACACCATCCTTTACAGTGAATCAAAGAATGCATAAACGGGACTCTTTTGTTACTCAGAGCTCTGTTTACTTAACTTTTCTGTAAACCTTTCGAAACACTTGCTTATAAGAGCTGATAGAACCCAGATTTTCCCCTGTACCAAAGGTGTCCTTGATGTCAGTAAGGTACCACACAGAGTAATCAATGGAGTTTCCACTGAATAAGCACCAGCCTTCTCCACTGCCCCTCCACAGCTTTGTTTGGAAAACAGAGCAAAAGGAAAGAATGAAGATGAACTGAAGTCTGTGAGCTAAAAAAGAATAGCAGCAAGGAATTGGTCATGATAGTTGCAAATGCCAGGGCAGAAACAGGCTGGTACTGGGGTTAGCCAGTTGTCAAATAAATTCTCTTACTGTGATCCCTGCAGGTGGCTACTTGAATCCAGTACTGATTATTGAACATTTTGGAATGTGTGATAAATACAGAGATAAGAGTGCATTTTTGAGTTGGCAGCATGCTATATAAGCCAATATAGCATCAGTTCTAAACATATATTTTATATTGCAAAAGATTGTTCACTGAAGTGG
>JANHFJ010003100.1:110276-120422 GCA_032468195.1 Cerberus rynchops
CATGCACACCCTCAAACAATCCAGTCAGAGCTCCAGACACCCTAACCCAAACCTGGGAAAACCACCAGACTTTAAAGCTTCCCAGAATGCAGTTGTAACAGAACATGTAGTTTCTCATCACTCTTTTATACTTCATTCTCTTTCCACTGTTAAACTCCACTGGTAAATTCTTATTTGTCCTCTATATTTGTTTGATTGCCCAGATGGTTCTTCAATGTTAGTACAATGATGATGATAAATCAATGGCGTGCATGTCAAAGGTGGCAAGCCACAACATTGTGGGTGACACACTAGCATTTATTTAGATTTGACAACTATTCTTCATGTTCTTGCATGAGTTATGGATGCTGCAGAGGCTGCATGAGAGTGATTTTGCAGGGCCTCCAGACCCTCCAGAAACCATGGCACAGGGCCATGCACTTGTGCAGCTTTTTCAGCCTCCAGAAATCATGTGAGAATGAGGTGTATTTTTGCACAGTTTTTGGAGGTTGCAAAAGATCTTTAATCAAAGCTACTTCAAGAATGAAGACCTCGTGCAACCCAGAGCAACCTGCTAGCAGAAAGAAAAGAACTCCTGAAGATAAGTGGTATGCAGAAGATCCTGAAGAGTGCTGGGCCATAGGAACAATTGTGTTATTCCCCAAGGTTCATACTTCTTGGGGATCAGCATGAGGCAGCTTTTTAAAGTGTCAGTGGTGCTAGAGTTGAAGTCAAGGCCAGGTTTCTACTTCAGACCCCACCTTGGCACTGCTGCAAAGTGTCGCTGTTCAAGGAGGATGAGATAGAGAATTGTTTCTCTTTTGTTGGTCTGTGTTTGAATGTGAGTGAACGTGAGGTATGAGGAATGTGTGTGTGTGAGGGAGAGAGACAGAGAGAGACAGATGGGGAGAGAGAGAGAGACAGGGAGGGAGAGACAGAGAGCGACAGAGAGACAGAGAGAGAATGAGAAAGACAGAGAGAAAGCGGTATATAAGTCTAAGTGCTATTACTATTGCTATCTAGCACTAGCACTTTTGTTATTGCATAACTGCTTATATGCAGTTGTCTTACAGAAAATTGAGAATTCCTGTTTGTTTGTTTGTTTTTAAACTTTCTTTGAAATAATAGCCTGATATGATTACTTTAAGATTTTAAAGTTGGGTTCATACATTATATACAATATATCTCTCACATCACTTTTTTACTTTTTACCTCTTGACATTGCCTGTGTAGGTGTGGTTGTTAAAAACAGTGGCGTAGTCACCTTATATTGTGAGGCTGGGAAGAAATCAAAACTGTTTTGTGCGGTTTAAAATAGACATCCAATACTACTATTTCAAAAGGAAAGAATGCACCTCTCAAATTTCTCTAAAAATAATTCCTTAAAATTGTTAAGTGTAACAGTGTTAAATCAGAGATTGTTGATCTTCTACTGTAAAGCACTAGGGGAAAAAAATGACATCAGGATAATGATCATTCTGCAAACCATAGCTAACTTGATTATTCAAATCCCCACTCTATTTAATTCAACCTGCATAATGAATTTGTTGCTCCTTATGGAACTCCATTATTTCTAAAAAGATTGCTACAACGTAATTGAGGCGCCATGCTTATTAATTAAGGAGATTATCATTTCAGACTGTCAGTGACATGTCTTACCTGGTAGAGCTATTACTTTCTCATGTTTTAAGTGAACCATCTGATTCTGGTCTCTTATCCAGTTATAAAAACCCCCACTATCCTTTAAAAAAAACCACCCATAAGCTGGGCATTCTTTTCAACCAAGCCTTATTTAAAAAATCAACCTATTTCTCTTAACCTTCAATGAAGTGAATTTGAGAAATAAGCTTCTTGGGGGAAAAAACCTCAGCCACTTTGCTGATTTAGTTTTGGAAAAAAAAAAAGAATTTCAGGAAGATCAACTTAATTTTATTATTTCCAAAAGAATGTCATATATATGTTTTTTTTTGGTCAGTTCTTCTCTATACTGGATCTAGCTTAATGATTATTAAAAACAATTTTAAACATTTATTCCCTGCTTATTCTCAACATAACTCTAGGCAGTTCACAATGTCAATAAAAATATAGAAGTGTAGAAAAAGAGTACATATTACCATGGCTGCAATAGAAATATTTAGATTATTGAAATGGTTAGTTAATAAAAACAGCAGCAGAATTATGCAGTGAGGATTTTCCTAGAAAGAAAAATCTTCATCGGTATCTAGAGATTTGCTAGTGAAAAGTGGGGCAGGTGTATTGGAGATGGAAACAACTATTGAAACATACCTTTATTTGGGTTAACAATGGGGACTACAAATGAAAAATAGAGCTCTGACAGTCATGGTCTTGTATCTGTTTACCCAAAAGAAAGACTTAACTGATTTTAGTGGGCTTTCCTCCCAGTATGTTATAATTACATGATTTCCAAACACACTTGAGGATATACATTCTGCTGCTAGGACAGGAATACGTACTTTTAAATTTACTTATTCTTGCAGGTACACACTACCATGTCATTCTGTTCTTAGAATAAAGACTGTACTTTATGGTGTAGGCTTGTCTGAATGAAAAAAATATGTAGTGCCCAAAATAAAAGGAAAAACTAACAGTATAACAGTGTCACTTTTGCAGATAAATTGATTACCAATCTGATACAATAATTTTGTAATCCACTTAACGTTTTTTGAATACCAGAAGATTTGTAGAGGATTCATTATTTTGTACTTTAGTTATGATTTTTTAAAAAGTATTGTTTTTCTTTATTAAGCATAGTTTTTCACTAAGTATGATAATTTCTATTTGTACTAGTTCTCACCACCAGTGCCATTTGAAATGGAACCAGTGGCGGTATTCAGCCTGGTCGCACCAGTTCTAGCGAATCGGTAGTGGCGACGAGCATTTGGCTCTGCCCACATGCCCCTCCCCTATCCTCTACTATAGCCCCTTCTTTTTTTTCTTTGTAGCTCAGCTGAATCACGCGGAACAGCTGCTTTCTGCATCTCCACAGCCTTCCTACTCACCTGGGCTTTGGTAAGTCTATTACTTGCAGTTTAGAAGCCGCGTGGCAATGAAGTGCGTGCACACCAAACCGGTAGTAAAACCACTGACTGGAACTACTACAGGTATTCAAAGGCATGTACAGAGTTTTAGGTTCATTGACCTACAGAAGAGTCATAGCTCGGTGGTACATTATAATTGTGAAGTTCAGGTGGCATAGAAAGATTGCAAGTATACTGACACTTCCATCTCCAACCCAGCAGATTGATTACCACTTAGAGTTGGAAGTACCACATTAGATGGATGAAGCAGATTATATTACTCTTGTTCTTGAGGATTTTAAGTCCTCGCAGCCGCAAGCTCTGTTCATGGTATCAGTTTGCACACAATTGCTCTAACAGTTGTGTTTATTATTAATTAAAAGTCATTTGTTCCTAGAGGTAGGATCAAAGTGGCCCTATTGCTAACAATGGGAAGGGAGAAAAATCTCTGCCATTTTGAATGTTTAATTTTTGTATCCATATTTGGAGACCTGCTAGTAAGGCAACAAGTGCTTACTTAAATATTGTGAGCAGAAAGAGAAAATCAGTTCTGAGTTCACAAATTTGTCTGGTTTAAGAAATACAGTATTGGACAAAGAAGAACAGCAAGTTTATATTAAGAAAAGAACAGATTATTATAGGGTAGGTTCTTTTTCTAAGGCATCCTATATCACCTTTTGTTATAGCCCTTTATTTGAAGATCTTTTATCTACCAGCTTAGCCTCCTTCAAGACACCCCCTTCAAATTGCTTAGGATGCAATTTGACTTTGTGCTGTTCCTCATTGTATGTTTTCTGTACGTGGATTAGTGCAAGATTAGTGGAGTTTAAATCCTTAATCCCCTGGCCTCTGCAATATATTGTTTTCAATTTCCCGCAGGGCAGCACTGTTCCATCATGTAATTTTAAAGAATTTATCTGGGCCAGATTTTTTTTTAAAATTGATATAATTTTTAATTTGGCATCTTCAAGCTGCCTTTGTTTAAACAGTGTATAATTCAGTGAATTTTAATGTCTGTCTGTATGTGTGTGTGTTTCTGTAGGCCATTAACGGTATTTTTAAAAAAGAATATTCGATATTTCCAAGTAGATTTTTGGAATGCCAATTGGCAACAACAGGAAAGGGCCAAGAGGTAATTTTGGGATTATTCTTTTTTTAAAGTTGGCTTTGCTGTGGATTTTTTTTCCTGGAAAATTCATTTTGGAGCAATAGAATTTTAAGATATCAAAGGATAGCACAGAATTCTTTATTTTTTCAACGAACAAAGGTTGTAGACTCTGCAAAAAGAAAAAGATGGAAAGGTTTAAGTGATTCTTCATTAGTATCTTACATTATCAGATATGTCCTTTTGTTATATAATAAATCATTTAATTGTTTCAAAAACAGTTCAGACCTATTTGTCTAACCTAATCAAACATGCGTGAAATATCAACAGTTTTTTATTTTTTAAATAATTGAACATTATTTTTTTTAGTGCTAGAATCTTTAATTGTTAGTGCTTGAAGAGAGTTTAAATAATATGCAATTCTGTTTGGCTAAAGACAATCTACAAAAGAATTTCCTTAGCTCAATTTGTATCAGCTAGAATTCATGGGGCCAGAAGAGCAGCAGTTATAGGAATTTTTTTTACAAAAATCAGTCCGTAGAGAGAAATCAGCTAACCCCCATCAGATCATGTCAAAACTTTTCATTTCTTAAATTCTTATTTGGGCTTTTCATGCCTTCTTTTTAGACATGTCTTCATTTTAGAAATGAATGGAAGAAACTTATCCCATTATATGAAAATCTAAAAACGGTAAAGAGATTAAAGCAGAGCCACCAAACTAGGCAAGGTGATTTGAGTATAATCTTGGAACAGATCTAGAGAAACATAATTCTAAGTCAAATAGGTCACTATATCAAGAGTTGCTCCATAAAGTCATACTCTAAGAGAGAAATCATGGAGGTATGGTTCGAGGCTACACTGTATAGCTATAGGTTTTTTTCTATAAACACTCTAACACAAATATTTGGTGATCATTTTAGTGATGGAACAATAGAGTGTCAAGTGAGCAAGGCCAGAGGAATCACCATAGATAAAAGAAAGGAGGGATCCAAGTAGACCTAGTAGAGTCTAGCAAGAACTTTTAGAGTCTTTGTTGTTTGCAAAGAGATCACCCTATGTTGCTAATTTTCAGGATCCAAGTAATTAAACATTCAAACAAAAAAGTTGGATGAAGAAAGAAGCATTAAATGGGCATTTTGAACTGGGTAAGCCTCCTATCTCTCCACAATAGAAGAAGACTCTTCAATCCTATGAAAAAACAGCCTGCAACCATCATATGGAACATCATTAAAATTATCAAATTGCTTTATCAAGGCTGCCCAGAGAATTTAATTTTCCACACTCAGTTATTATCAGAGAGGAGAATCATAACTACAAGCATAACAGCTTTAACAATATTTTAAATTACACTACAGCCTAATTATTTTATGTAGTTAAAATATTTTAAGTAGAAAATGTTGTTTTCAGCCCTTCTAAACACATGCACATTATCATACAGGGGTTCCCAAACTTCTCTATACCCCACACATCTAGAACACTGATATATTATCTGATATATTATCACACCCCTTAAAAATATAATTCTATCCATATAATTATACATATACACTATAATTTTGAAACTTCTAAACCCAAGTTTTCGCACTCCTGGAATATCATCTTGCACCCCCAGTTGGCAACCAATGGTGGTATTCTGCCTGGTTGCACCAGTTCTAGCAAATCAGTAATGGCAATGAGCATTTGGTCCCATCCTCCCACCCCTGCCCTTTCCTGTCCTATATCGCCTTCTTTTTTTCTTTCTAGCTCAGCTAGAATCACATTGAACAGCTGTTTTCCGTACCTCCGCAGCCTTCCTACTCACCTGGGCTGCCTCAGGTAAGCTTAATAGCTTTTGTTGTGAAGCCACATGGCAGTGCAAGCTCACTGAACCAGTAGTAAAACTGGTTGAATCATACCACTGTTGGGAACCCCTGTTATAATAGCTAAACAGATTGGCCATTTTCTAGAACTATTGTCAATGGAGAATATACTTCTGGCCTGTCTGCATTTCCACCCCTTGGACAATCCAGAAAAACTCTTCCTATCTATTTCACTGTAAACATCAGCTAAAAAAGAATAAATACTTATGTGTTTTATCAGCAACATTCTTTTGAGCAAAATCCCAGGACCCAAACATGCTACAATAACCATGCAAAGAATGTAATAAGTTTCATCCATGTAGTGCTCTCTCTCTTTCTCTCACTCTCTCTCTCTCATCTCCTGGTTTTTCTCTGCCAACTTTTATGGTTTTATGACAAGCTGTCATAATTCTATTGCTACTTTCTATACATCTTAGAAAACATATTTAGTTATATTTGAATTTCTGCAAAGATGAGCATGGACACATTAAGTCAACTGAATGAATGAAACATCTCTATTTTCACTGTAATGGTTTCCACCAAACAGAAGGAACTGGAAGAATAAGGAGAAGCAGTGTTGAAAAAAATAAACACGATCTATGTTACCTAAACTTTATCACTCCAATTAGATGTAGTTAAATGCAATCAATCATATAATTTAATTTTGGCATGGGTATAAATAATACTTGATACATAAATAGGGATATAGGACTATACATTTATACTAAGTCATTCAATTGAAATAGGAGTATATTTAACTTGACTGTAATGGGAACAATTCTGTAAGAAGGTAATCTGTGTCCATACTAGCATATTATCTATATGCTAATTATCCTCTATAAAATAGATGCATCCTGACTGCAGGACAGAACCAAAGGGAAAAAGGAAATCTAACAACTTCTTCTATCAGCACTTTCTTTTGTACACGATACCCTTTGGTGAGAAGGAAGTGAGAAAGTTGGGGTGTGTGTGTGTGGAATTATGTATTTTCTTTCTCTTTATTACTTTTTCAGTAATGGTGTGGATCTGGAAATGGGTGTTGTTTGATTTATGTCACGAACAAATGACTCATTGATTTAGAAATAGGAAAAATAAATAAATAAATGCCAGGTTGCAAGAAGGTAGCCTAAGAGAAAATTTGTTTTCCCAAGTGTGAAATCTCTCACAAGAGACTCAGAAACAGCAATGCACTAGTTTGCCACAAGCGGAGCACACATTTTCAACCATAAGGAATAGTGTGTCTGGCAATGTTGCCTCCCCCCCCCCAAATCTGAAATATTTCAGGTTGTTTTAAAAGCATCTGGACAATTTTGAAGCTTGCTAGTTGTAAATATTGCTACTCAGCTTCTGGAGGAAGTGAATATTTACACTTTAAATCTGCAAAGGAAATATAATGTGTTCTTCTTCAACCATCAAACTTTTTAAAAGAATGGTCTGACCAACCATACTTTCTAAAGAAAAATGAGCCTGCAATGCATATTTTCAGTTTGCAGCTAAGGGCAGTTTTTAAATATGTATATTCATCAGTGGTGGTGCTTACCATTCCTAAACAGCTCAAAAAGTTTCCATTTGGGAGTGGACAAAGACAGAAAGTTTAAATGCACAGACGCAAAAGCAAAAAATTGAAGAATAACTGTTAGTAAAATCTGCTTCTATCTTATCTGTCCCAGAGACTGGTTGGTTATTACTTTTTTCCATCTACATGGTTCTAGTAGTCACAAAAAAGCAAAGCACAGGAAAACAACAAAAAAGGTCACTAAAATGCATCATATCTTGGAATAAAGCCCTACTGCTGTTATGAGATCAACAGCATCTTGTAACACAAATCACTGGAATCTAGTACAGTGTGTAGATTGAGTTCTTAAAATTTTTAATGGGATTTAGATTATGCAGATCCATGTAATGCATAATTTAGTTTGATGCATCAGAATAATAATTCATATTTAGTCATATAACATTATATGCTGCTTTCCATTCTATTTCATTTTGAATCAGTTTGCAGTGTTACTGAAATCTCAAAATATCAATGCACTTCCCCCCCCCCCAAAAGATGGAATACTGAAGGAAAATTTTCAGAAGCCAAGTAATTAAACATTCAAAAAAAAAGTTGGATGAAGAAAGAAATCTTCAATGGAAGTTTTGTAATATAGGATGAAAAATTTAAGGAACAGAGTGCAGGCACCATTGACTTTAACCTGAATAATTAGACAATGGCACTGTTCTTCAAATACAGACCAGAATTTCCAATATAGTGAGTACAGTGATCATCAGAACTATTCAGATTCTTTATAATAAATGAAAAAAGAAAGAATAGCATCACCAGTGCACAACAGGGGTGCTCAAGCCCCACAGCCCTTGTAAACTAGCTTGTATATTAACAAAAGATGATTCCAGGTAGTTCTTGATTAGCAGCTACAATTGGGACCATCATTCCTATTGTTAAAGGAAGCAATCACTAAGTTTTCTAAGAAAAATCCTTTAACTGTGCTAAGAATTTTACTTTACCTCTCTTTGCTTTACAGCATCAGAAGGATATGATCTTAAACAGCCTACATAGGTGAGCCTATATGGCAGGGAAGGTTTCTGGATCTTGACACATGAAGAAGCTGAGTAAATGGGCAAATCTTATCGCCTCTTTCTCCCCACTCCCCTGCCCATCAGAATGCTCATTTCAGCACTGGAATAATTATCAAGAAGGGAATTAATTTTTATTTACATTGGAGAGGAAGGGATTTTAAAAGAGTAAGTGGGCACGCAATAGGGAATACACATTAAAAGGAATATACTGGTCCTAACTATTTGCCTTAGCATGCTGGAGGCTTCAAGCCACCAGCTGCTTAGGATGCAAACAAAAGCCTTTGGTGTGAAACTGATTTGGATCTTGTCAATTTCAGGCAGCAGCTGCAACTTTGCTGGAAACTCTAGTCAACTAATTAAGGTCACAGCTGAGCTTGTTATCTTGCCCTTTTTACCTAAAAAAAAATACTCTACCAGTACTTTTAGGGACAGCCTAGGAAAAAAAGCAGCAGATCAGCAAGAGATAGTTTGTTTAGACAATCTCTGCACTCTGCAGGGGAGAAGACAAAAGGCAAAAAAATGGGTCAGATACAGGACAGTACAAACTGAGTGTAATGGCAAACATGTCACAGAGAGAGAGGTGATTTGAAAGTCGTAAATGTGGCCATTGGTTGCAAAGTTACTTTTTCACCAATCTTGTAACTGTGAACAGTTGCTGTCTGAGACAGGCATTAAATAAGGACTGCCTGTATTAAAGCACACAGGAACAATAATTTTAACTCTTTAATTAATTTAAATTACATTTAAATGTGTGTAAATATTAAACTGAAATTTGATGTAATTTCAATTCATGCTTTTTGGAGAATGCTTCCCTTAGCAGTTACCACAAAGATCCAGTGTGGCTTCTTGATCCAGAAAAGCTGGACGGCCCAGTACATAGCTATAACATGTAATTTCTTCAACCCTGAACACTCTTTCATCCTTGAATTATTGATGTATAAAGCACTATTTTCCACATGTGATTTATTGCTAGGAAAATCTTGTGATTTTAATATCGTACTGCAGTTTCGAGCTAAAATCAAATGTTTGCATATAATTGAAATTGTATCTCCTCCTAGGATTTTTAGAAGTAGTAGGGCAGAGATATGGATGAGACTGAAAAGGCTTTCACAGCTATTCCTGCCCACAAGGAGCTGGTGATTTTACAATAACTCATCTCCAAATCCTGAGAAATGAGCTGAGAAAAGATGTAGAAATTAAATACTTTGAAGCTGAGAAAGGTTTCTTTCTTAAAACAAAGAAGACTGTAATCAACCTCTGTAAAAATCCGATACTGCAAGAGAGAATTTATCCCAGACAAAAGTTAATATAAACCTCAAACAGTTTATGCAGAGCTGATTCAGGAATCAGGCCTGAATTCAAATTTTACTAACTCATTGGGTGGTCTAAATTGGATACTACATGTTGCACTATGTAATTGATGATATTAATTTGAAAACAATTTATCTTCCTGATCACAATCTTATACTTTAAGTAGATGATATAGATGACTATATATATATACATATATATATTCGTAGATTTTCAAGAAGTCTTGCCCTGACTTGAAGCAGAAGGCACCAGCCTGAAGATGGCGAGTGGGATCTCGCCGAAACGTTGCAAAAAGACT
>JANHFJ010003100.1:128910-143094 GCA_032468195.1 Cerberus rynchops
ATACCTGGGAAGATAATAAAGCAAGCTACAATTAACCTTTGCATGTTGAGTTAACTACCTGTGATAAGCAGTCTGTGCGCTTGAAACAGAACAGTACTGATCTTGTTAATTTTATGTTAGTTATATATTCAAGAAGTGTTTCTACATAAGTTGCTAATTGTTGCCAATTTTCCTTCTATATCTTGTTTTGTCACATTCTTTGACTTCTTGCTGTCATTTTCCAGGGTCAATGGTATTCATATTCTGTCCCATATAACAAAATCTGCTTCTTTTTAAACCAAAGTTTGGTTTCCTGTTAAACGTTTATTATATTTATTCATTTTTCTTCTGAATTCCTACTGAATGTTGAAAATCTAACTGTTCCCCAAAGAAGAAAACTATTCTAAAATTATTCTGCAAGTTTAAAATTAAAGTTAAAACTTTAACCTAATATTTATTTATTTATCTAACTATTCCTTCTTCTTATCATGCTACATAAAAAGATTGACTCTGATTGTGTTCTGCAGCTTTCTCTTCCTGTCATTAATACTGAGCCAAGCATTCAACCCAAATCAAGCTATATGAACTTCAGTCTTCAGGAACAGGTAGACTTTTAAACTATAAATATAGAATGAACAAGCTTTCTTCACAATTTATCTCCCATCTTTATTCCTTTAATAAATCATGTTCACCATGATGCGGTCAGGAAAGCGCCCTCCGCTCCTTGAAGAGGACGCAGAGAGACTAAGGAGAAGCTACTTCCCACAGTCAATACAGAACCTAAACCGAACTATAACAACCCAGGACTAAAAAGTATTCCCATAATCTATCTCTCTCAACCACTCCCTAACTTAATCTCCCTCCCTGTCTATACTGTACTATTCTCTTACCCTACTATCTACAATCGTGAGCAGCAACATACACATTTCACTGCATTTTGTACCATGTATGACTGTGCATATGATGAAAAAAAATTGATTTGATTTGATTTGCCTAAAGTGGGACCAGAACTCACAATTTCCTGGAGTCTGGTCTGGTACTTTAACCATTAGACTAAATTGGCTGCATACACACACACACATTGTTACTTTAATATGTGAAAAAGATACTTTTACTTGAGGATAGCAAACTAATTTTATTTAGTTATATATTTATTTCTTTATGCATACATAAATGTATAAATACAGATTGGGCTGAAGTTATGAATGTATATTTCTTTCTTAGAATAGAGTGAAGTTTTAATCTGTTCAAATACAGACAGATGCAACTATAGAAATGTAGTGTTTGGAATTCTTCCTTGTAAATTATGCTTCTAACCATGGATTATATACATGACAGAGAAGTCTCTGTTATGCCTAATTTGTAAAAAAAAATGTATACAGAACATAGTAAATTCATGAGGATATGCAAGAAAACATTTTTGTTGTTTTTCTTTGTTGCTTTTCAAAAGCCTTATATACAGAGACAGCCACTTTTTGTATCCTTCATAGATCTTATGAAGGCCTTCAATCTAGTTAATAGGGATGGCCTTTATAAAATTCTCCCAAAGATTGGATGTCCACCCAAGAAGCTCTTTAACATCAGTAAGTCTTTTTATGAGGAAATGAAGGGCACTGTAGTTTTTGATGGCTTAACCTCAGATCCCTTTGACATCTAAAGTGAAGTAGGGTTGTCTTCTTGCACCAACATAATTCGAATTTTTTTTTGCTACCATGCTGAAACATGCTTTTGGAACTGCAACAGAGGGCATCTATCTCTGGACCAGATCTGTTGGAAAACTCTTTAACCTCTCTAGATTGAGGGTAAAGTCCAAAGTGCAGTTGAAATGCTTGCGTTATTTCCTCTTTGCCAACAATGCTACCATTACTGCTCACTCTGCTGAAGGCCTTCAACAACTTATGGATTGTTTTAGTGAGGCCTGCCAAGATTTCGGAATAACAATCAGCCTGAAAAAAACACAAGTCATGGGCCAGGGTGTAGATTCACCTCCCTGTGTTACAATTTCCGCACAAGAACTGGAGGTACAACTTTGTGTAGCTTGCCTCAACTATCTCCAACACTCTTTCTCTAGATATGGAGCTGAATAAATGTATGGGTAAAGCAGCCACCACTTATAAACAGACTTTGGCTAAATAAAAAGCTGACAGAACATACAAAGATCCAGGTCTATAAACCCTATGTCCTGAATATACTTTTGTACTGCAGTGAGTCTTGGACCCTCTATGTGCGGCAGGAGAGAAAGTCGAACACTTTCCACATGCGCTGTTTCCGACGTATTCTTGGCATCACCTGGCATGACAAAGTCCCAAACAGTGCAGTCTTGGAACATGCTGGAATTTCTAGCATGTATATATTATTGAAACAGCAACGCCTATGCTGGCTTGGGCATGTCGTGAGAATGGCTGATGGTCGGACTCTGAAAGATCTTCTGTATGGGAAACTAGTGCAGGGAAAGCGCCCTAGAGGGAGGCCACAGCTGTGTTGTAAGGATATCTGCAAGAGGGATTTAAGAGCCTTGGGAATGGATATCAACAGCTGGGAAACCCTGACCTCTGATCGGTCAGTTTGGAGACTAAAGATGCAGCATGGTCTTCTCTAATTTGAAGAGATACTCGTTTAGCAGGCTGAGACAAAGAGGCAGTCCCGGAACCAGTGAAATTTGGGGGCTGGGCAGAGAATGGATTGTATCGGTCCTCAGTGTGGAAGGGACTGCCACTCTCGAATTGGCCTTTTTAAACACATTAGATGCTGTTTTAGAACCTCCTTTCAGTGCACGATACCATAGTCTCTCGAGACTTAAGGATGCCAAGAAAACCTGTCACTTTAGGAATGTTGTTGTTGAAGGTCTTTGTTATTAAAAATAGCATGGCAAGGTTCGGGAAAAAGGGTTGGACAGTGAAGAAAAAGAAACCTTGAATAATGTTGACTTGCCTCAAATTGATGATGATGATTTACTTCTTTTTCTAATTATATTATTTTCATGGATCATTTCATGAAACTCTGTGCAGTGATTAGTAACTTTATCTGTACCCTTAGAGTTTTACTGTACCATTTCCATAAACTCAAGGAGGGCAGTCAATGTTACTCATTTTGGAGAGTGTTGCCCCGAACATTCCATGTCTTATACTGTTAGTAAATGATCTGACCTAATGAAATGGGAAAAGAGGAATCTGTTTCAGCTATGTCTCCTGGATTCCTCGTTCAGTACTTTCAATGTACAATGTGTGTCATCTAATGTGCTTCACAGTGCTAGTTCTTCAGTGGCATCATATTGACTATTTAGAATGGACCCAGTGATCTTATAGTGGGAGGCTCTAGAGTAGGGTTCAGTGCATTGACTATTTGACCCCTTACCTTGGCCATTATGCTATGGAATGCTGTACTTTTTGCATTCTACAACAAACCATTGGCTGATGTTATCAGGGAATTAAATCAGAGGACTCTGTATTCTGTCTCATTTTGAATGAAATCCTAGGGAATGACCGAAAACTTGAACTTGATGTTTGAGAGCAATAGGGGAGTAGATGCAAAAGAAAAAAAAAGCTGAATTCTAATACAGATAAGGTTGAAATATTATTAGATGGGGCATTAGCCAACCCAGAGTTAGATGTACGTGAGAATTGAATTCCTCATTAAAATTCAAGTTTGTAGCTTATGGCTGCTCCTTGCATTAATGCTGTTTCTAGGTGATCAGGTGCTGGAGATGGCTTGAAGCATTTTTTACAAGCATAAGGTTTCTGTTCCTGGAGAAGATAGCCCTTCTGGCCACAGTGAGATGTACATTAGTCATCTTAGACTGGAATACTGTTTACACGGGGCAGCTCATACAGAGAATAAGCATACAGTACATGTAGATAAATGTGTCAGCATCCTGCTGCCAAGCTGCAAAGATATACATCTGTTTCTGATGTGTTTCCATTTTGTACTTATTTTCTTCTAGGCTCAGTATCATGATGCTGGCTTTTAATCTAAGTGGCCTAAGATCTCTACAAAGGCTACTCACTCTAGTATATTTTTTAAAATTTGTTTTCTGTTACGAATTGATTCATTCCCAGACTAGCTGATGAGAGACAACTGGTCATGGAAATGTTCAACAGGACTCTTTGTTTTGACTCCTGTCTTTTGGAAGTTGTATTGAAAACCCAATTGGTCCAATTATTCTCCCACTTTTTGCTGTTTGGTGAAAACTTGGTCTTTAGTAGCAGCTGTTTGACAATTTATTTTTCTTTTTTGGTCATTTTTTAATTTATTTCGTTTTTCTAGTTTCTTATTGCGGCATTCCTTGTCATTGTTGTGTGATTGCTTTAATTTGTTGGCATGAATAACCATAATTGATTTGGATGATTAGCAATTGTGATAGAGCATATTGATTGAGAGCTAGTTTCATGTAATGGCCAAGGTGGTATACTACCGTAGAAGCCAGGATGATGTGAATGATAGTCTTCCTTGTGATATGAAATCCAAAGAGTTGAATCTCTTTGGGCGAATTAATCTCTCTCAACCAAAACTACCTTGCAGAGTTGTTGTAGGGAAAAATAAGAGCTGGGAGCGTTAGGTATGTACTGACCAAAATAAAAGTAAAAATATAATAAATAAATAATCTTTTAACAATATATATAAAACGTAATATAACACATAAAGCACCAACTGTTTCTTAGCTGTGTGTCAATGTATACAATATAATTCAGAGTATTTTAGGATCTTACTAAAGGTAAGAGAGAATGTTTGCTTCATCAGAATAAAAGAACAGGAGACCTTAAATAATTTCATCAGGTGACATCCAGATATACCTTCTGAGGTTTGTTGGGTTAAAGCTTCAATTACCCTCAGCCAGAGTTGTTCATCTGAGTTACTACCTAGTGTGTTGGGTTTTTACATTCTGTAAAAATTTCAGTGATATTTTGTATGTGTATATAAATATATCTAAACACATTTATATATGTGTAGAAGATCCAACTTTGCGTTCATTTCAGTTGGGAATTTTAGACATATGTACTCAGCTATAAAACCAACTGAATCCAACAGAATGTATGTCTTGATATGCATATTTTGTCTTACATTATGGAAGGGCAGGCATGGCTGCTTCCTATGGATAGTTACATTCCAAGCCAGAATGGAGTAACCACTAGGATGAGGTTTATACATCACCAACATAACTACCAATCTAGAGTTTTTCAGATTACTCTACCTAGCATAGTTTTAGTGAGACAAAAGAGTCTTCTGAACTACTTGAAGAAATGGCAAATATTTATGTGAGACCAATCTCTCCCACTACTGATTCCTCTGAGCCACTGAATGAAAGATGAGGAACTATAAATGTTCATCTGGTTTGAGTTTAATGAAATGTGCAGAAAAGGTTACATGTTTTCAAGGACCTTATGCCTAAGTACTAGATTGTAGCACAATTTATTATACAAATGAAGCTTTTTATTGCTCAGCTTTGTTGAGTTGCCAGTTGGGACAAAGAACATAATGTACCTCTTGGTCCCTATGAAAGGAATTAAGAAAGAATTTAGTTCTGTTTAACTATGAAGTATTGAAGAAACTTATAATTAAATCCAGAGAACATGTATTGACTTGCTGATACCTTTGTATTTTAAGGTAATCAATTTAAAAATGGCAACACAGTTGTTGTCCAACTTATTAGTCATCTATAATTATCATAGACTTCTAGGGGCATGGTCTTATTAAAATCCCACAAGGCTCATTTCCTAGGTCAGCACCTTCTATCGCATGTGTGTGTCCCAATGTAAAATCTTCCTTGTGGTTAGTATGCTTCCTATTATTGTGCAGTCAGATTATGCTTTTTATTATCTTGTTCCAAGATAATGTTAGTCTTATGTTCCATATAGCCAGACTTTAGATGTATATACAGGAAGATGCTTTGTATTAACTTTGGAAAACTGATCAAATAAATATTCCAAACAGTGTATTGAATTCAGGTGACAGCTAATCTCTGATGAGATATTGCCCCATAGCCTTGAACTTTGCAGTTGGGTCTTTAATGCCACTTAAATCAGAATGTAAGAACTGAAAGAATTCCAGGAATGTGGTGATATAAACTGTATTTTTAGAGCTGTGAATGACTTGTGAGAGCGAATCAGCACAGTGACTAAAGATAGCACAAGTCAGTTTTTCCATGATTTATCACAAGAACTTTCACCCTAAGTAAAAGTCATTTAATGTTGCGATAGTAGTACACACAGGCTGGCCAGATTTCAAATCAAGTACTTTGTGGCATGTTTTTTAGCATAAGGCAACATTTTCATAATATTTGAGAATTCCAACTTTCATTTAACCTGCATGGAAACATAACAAAGCATAATATAAGCAACGTGTTTGTGTGGCCATATAAGAGTTACATTAAATATAATCCCTTTATAATTCCAATCAAATCACTTAAATATGATCTTGCATTCTATCGGCCCAATTTCACCCCAAAAATCTATTTTTAATTATATTGTTCAGAACACAAGTAGCATTTTTCCTATGAAACATCTTCTCAGAGTAGTCGTGAAAAAGAGATACTTGAACTTACTTTGTTAAATCCTGACTTTTCATATGCAGACAACATAATTTTTACATCCAGTTCTGAAAAGTGATTTTGGACAGTGGCTGCATTTCAAAACAGGATGAAGTTACGGAATATTTCTAATTAATAGCCTTTGGTAGTGTGATTTACTATTTGAGGGAAATTAATCTTCAGAAAGAATCTTTCTACATTATATTTTTCAAATAGAATTATGTACCATTCCAATTCAGTACTAGTTTACATTTTTAAAAACAAATTTCATACTTGCACAAGATTCTTCCAGATACAACTCTGCCATATCAGTAATTCCAAATGCATGCAATTTATGAATGCATGTGTGGATCAAAATATGTACAGAATACAGAATAACAGAGTTAGAAGAGATCTTGGACGTCTTCTAATGAAACTCACTGCTCCAGCAGGAGACCCTAAACCATACCTAGTCTCTTGTTAAAAACTTTTAGTGATGACCCCTTTTCTATCATACCTCTCACAGCTTGTAAAATGGGATAAACCTCACTTAAGAACTGTCATCTGCAATTCAGATCCAGTGGTGCCTCACAATATCTCCAAAGGTTTCTGTCAAATTATAAGTTTTATTCTGATGGAAAGTTATTAATAAAACTTCATTTAGTATTTTAACTTGAATATACGTTTAAAACTGAAAAAGCAGAAGACAGATTTATTAGCCAAGGCATTGCAGTCAACATGCTTGCATACAATTTTATTTACAAATGTTATCCAGTTTGCACAACAGAGTATTTATATAGCAGGTGGTTTTAGCAGCCTTATTCAAAAATAATGTGAAATGATGGATTAACTATAAATAAATTAGTCTTGAGCTTAGCAGTATTGCATCTTCTAAACATGATTGTGAATGTTTGTTTTCATTTTAATTATTCATAGCCTAATGCTATTGCCAACGTGGGGAAAATTGAGGTTTATTGAAACGAAGTCAACTTCAAGCTATGATTGAGGAAACCAATTTCTTCTAAAAAGGGATACATTGACTACCATTTATGATGCTAACTTGTGGTTGACTGAAAATATAAATGAAATCGTAGATAAATAGAACATACAAAGGAAGAATGTATAAGCTCAAGACTTAACTGGCTAACACTAAACTATAATTTTCATTAGATCTGAGCTCAATTTTTTATTTGTATGTTTGACATACATAAACATGTCAAATATTTCCTACTGACTTTTACAATTGCTCAATCTAGTTATCTGGTTAAATCTTCCTGAATATAAATAATCAGAGGAGGACAGCAAAAGAACTGATCTGTTTTTCCTTGTGTGTTGTTCTTTAGCATCTGCCTCATAACTTGGAATAAATTGGTTATCTCTGTTCCATGGCTTCAAAAATGTTACCGGAGAATGATTTCTTTATAGTTCATCCATGCTAAGAACTGTGAAGGGCTGTAACAGCTATATAGTTGTGACAGCTATGAAATCCTAAAAGGGTAAGGATTGTCTCTGGTTACTGCAATGTCTCTCTCTTAAAATACTTTATGGGCATATGACAAATGAAGCTTCTCTCCATGTACTGAACAGGCTTGATCATGCTGGAGTGGTAGCTAACCAGGCTTTCAAGCTGCCAAGGTAGCTTTTAGGAAGAGTTGTGGTTACTCATAAGGATGCTAATAAAGCAAGAACAATCATAAAAGCACAAAAGACAAACGCCTTCCTGCTGGATGTGCATATCCCGTAAACATGATTGTCATCATACTGCAGTGGCCAGAATTCCTGAAGGTGTTTTTAAGTGAAGTGCAGCATTATTGCTGAGTTTATTGTGGACTGGAGGGTAACAACCATCTGTTTGCAATTGAAGACCTGTTTGCAAGAACACACAAGCAAGCTGTTAGATCTGTTGATCTTTATGGAAATAACTCCATTTTCTTTATACTACCAGGCCAAACACTTAATTTGCAAAATTAGAGAGACATTGAAATCATGTTCTATGACCTAAAAGTTTTTTTTTTTTTAACTTCTGATTCTTACCATCTGCATGGCTTCAATGATGAAGGAACGGCATTTTTACATGAATAGACTCTTTAGCTTTCTCATGTTCCCAGGCTGGGAATAGGAAGGATGGAGTTTATATATAAATGGATGTACAAGCATGTAATGATAAAACATAGCCCATGTCTCCATTGTGTAATGCATGTTTGCTGCCTCACGTAACAAGGTTACCTGAGATGTTATAAAAAAGCATCATTTATAGATATGTAATGTATTATTATATTCTTATTATCTATGAATGGGAGATGTGCTTTTCAGGGTCCGATACCAAAATTACTTCACTATTCTAGGGTATTATGCAGTGCAGAAGATGTCCTTTGGTTTTTCACCTCAAGAGGAAAAACAATGTTTTTCAGGTTTGGTCTTTCCTAAACAGTCTCACGCACATCCATGATGCCTTCAGTTAAAATATGGGAGAGATTCAGACTTTGAAATCATTACAAGTCAAAATGGGCAATACAAGAGCCCTGGTGCCCAGTGGTTAAAATGCACTTTTGCAGGCTAACTCTGCCCAGAGTCAGGGCTTCAGTTGTGACTGGCTCAAGGTTGACTCAGCCTTCCATCCTTTCGAGGTCAGTAAAATGAAGACCCAGATTGTTGGGAACAGTGTGCTGACTCTGTAAACTGCTTAGAGAAGGCTGTAACGCTCTGTGAAGAAGTATATAAATCTAAGGGCTATTGCTATTGTTGGTTTCCACAATTTTAACTTTTCAAAACCTTCCCAAACTCTTTTGAGACATGTAGGCTATCAAATCAATAAACTAAATAAGTATGATACAAATCTCCCAACTACCTTTGTTTGGTTCCCTGGCTGGTGATCGAATTCAGAGTGCAAGTTCTTTCTGCATGGGAGAAGACAATTAAGCCTGGGTCAAGTTTCTGTGTTCTTGGTTTTTCTTATTGCTGTATCAGTTCGAATGCTGATCATATTTGCTTCTTTTAGGATTGATTTACTGTTTATGCTTACTTTCTATTGTGAAATAAAGGTACTGCAAGCTGCTGCATAGGCCCAAATTGTTCTGTTTGTGAGAAATGCCTTTTCCACTTGAGGAAGGGGAGGGGAGGCAGCAGTTCAATATTGGCTTGTTATCTGCAGAGCACTCATCACATTTTGCAGTCAGATGCCATAAATCCTGCAAAACAAGCCAATTGCTACCAAGCCTTTGAACATTCCTAGAATTTCAGAATACACAAGGCCAGGACAAAAGCAGGCATGTTGAATTGTTGCAAGAACTCCTGAACAATGCCATTTGGTTTGCTTGATTACAGTAACCAAGAGTGAGTCCCAAATTGGAAACTAAGGGAAAGAGCAAGAAATATAGCAGAAGGAGCTCACTTCCTTAATTCCAGAATCATCTTTTTTGACCAGCATGTAGGGAAGATAAAGTTCCCTTGGAAGATTTGATAGAAAAATGGCTTTTTAACACCAGAAGAGGCAATAATACGTAGCAGCTTTAATAATACCTCTTCAAAGCCAATGCTGCAGAAATAATATAAGAGAAGCTTTACTAGAAAATGCCTAGAGTGAATTCTTCACTCTCACCAGGGGAAAAGATAGATACCTCATCAACTATGTCATCTAAAAGTGGACTGGACAAAGCCCCAGAATAATATCCTATAGTAAACAACCTTTCTTTGCCTCCCAGAAGATTGACAACATGACAGCCTTAGTTGCTGTTTTAATTCCAGATCCTAAAAATAGGAGAAAAAAGCCTGTAAATTTTAAGCCACACACCAACTTTAAGAATGTTTGAAGAACTGAGGAAAGCCAGTCAAAAGAAAGGCATTGGATGAAAACAGCTTTTTCTTACTAGGCCAAGGAATCATGGAAATAGAAAAGTAAACTAGGAATTAATTAATATACTCTGACTATAATAAGAATCCCTAAAATTGTTTTCTTGCTTTTCTTTTAATCTAAATTCCACAATAGTAAGCAGAGAAAAAGAGCAAATCCCTGCCCACGTTGTGTTACAGGCAAATGCATATTTATATGTAGAACTATTTTTTGCTGAATGCATATTAAGCTGATGGAATTCATCAAATATGATGCAATGATGACTGCCAACTTTTATTTATTTACAAAAATGTATCTACACTTTCCCCCACCCATTCTCTAGTAGCTCTGCATGACTTCCTGTAATGTAATAAAAGCCATCATGAGGCCATCGTTGAAAATTAGAAATATTAAAACCCTAAAAACTAATACTTGTAACATAGAGCCAATGAAGGCAAAATGCCTGGGGTGAAAATATATGATTTTAGTCCTTTCTAAGATGTAAAAAGAGGCCAAACTCAATTCTAAACAGCTTTATCACCTTGTTCACCAAATTGGCATAATAAGAAATATTCTATATCAGCTGACAGACTCAAAGATGGCTTTTAAGTGAGGGCCTTACCACCATATTCTATTATAGAATTTAGAAAAACTTGCCTACAGGAAAGAAACAATGGTCTGGTTGTTAATGATAATGATAATAACAATGATTATTAATAAAATAGAATCCTTTGAAACTATCATTACCTAAACTGGGAAGGGATCCAGAATACAAGAAGTAAGACAAAGAGATTCAAGAACCTTATCTTATTTCACCAGGATCCAAACTATGAAACAAATTAAGGTTACTAGACAGTTTGGTGGATACCATTGGATACTATCACTCAAAATGACAAAAACTATCCATAATCTTGCCGATAATGGAATGCCCAAACTATTCAAAGCAATTCGCATGCAGGACCTGGATACCAGCCAGAACCACTATAAACTGGACCATCTGCCCAACAACCTGTGTTCCCATTTGGATGCAGTCAGAAATGAGACCTGTTGCTTCTGATTTTAAAAGGGAATGAGACAAATTAATCAATAGTAAGTCGATCAATAATTGGTAGCTATTGCATTATGTTTTACTTTTAAAAAAAGCTGTTGGGACATACGCTGGTGATGGTGTCCTTGCTCAGATTTTGCTTCTTGACTTCTCAGATAGGCTTCTCTTTGGATGGCCAGATTGACGATGCATCTTTTAAATTATTTACACATTTCTTTATGCTGGATTTTTGCCTTCAGTGGGAAGTATTGATGGTCCCAAGGTCCATCACCTTCCTTCCCTAAGTTAAAAAGTCAGCAGGTAGCACAATTTTTGATTGGGTTTAACTAATGTGGTTTTTCTGAGTAAGAGGATAGTAATTTATGTCCTTATTACCACACAGGTAGATTTATATTACCCTGGTATATATGGGTTTGCTTTTGAAGGCCACTGAAAACTGCAGTTAGTGCAAAATCCAGCTGCTCCTTTGCTGTCTGGCACTGATTGCTACAATCACAATACATATACCTTGTGGCTTCACATTACATTTCTAGGTGCAATTCAAAATGTATGGTTTGATTGTCATGGCTTAAACCCAAGGTACCTACAAGTCTGCTTACCCCGAATAATGCCAACTCCAACCTACCCTCCCAGGATAAATGGTAGTGGTGCCCATTTTTTATCGGTGAGGGAGGCTAAGCTACAAAATGTTTTTCAACCATGAAGTCTATACTTTAGCAAATTTCCCTGTATATCTTAGATAGTTCCCTTGGTAACAGCCTTCCTGGAAACTAACAAAAGCCGAACTATTCTGGAGGATTTGGGGATGTGATTGTTCATCATGATTATTATGTTTTATTATGATTTATTTTAACTGTTACTATTATTGTAGCATTTTGCTTTTTGAGCTGCCTTAGAGTTTTGGCATTATAGGGATTGTGGGCTAAATTCATTTACGTACATGTATTGGTGTATTTATAACACTATTGTGGATGCTTTATTGTATTTTTTATGGTTGAAAACTGCCACAAGTCACAATGATTCAGTAGCATACTAATGTAGTAAGTAAGCAAATAAATAAGTAAATGAGTAAGTAAGTAAGAAAGTAAGTAAGTAAGTAAGTAAGTAAGTATTTTTTTAAAAAAAATCTCTAAACAACTGATTCCAGCCAATTTGAAGAAGTTTAGAAATATATAAAACACATAAAAACAATAAAATAATCTCCACAACAGAACACCACAGGTATGATATCTGAGACAACATCATCCATATGGATTCGACCATCTCCAAGAATATGGAAAGGGAGGGAGGTATTCAGATATCTGGAGGCAAAGAATTTCATAACACAAAAACCCAGCACTCCCTAGTACTTAACCTCTGATTTTGTTTGGTTCTAGAGAGTTATTTTTGCTTTGCCTATACTGGAAATACTGTTTCTTTCTGGCGTAGGTGGTCCTGGAGATATCTAGCTGCCAACCAATATATTTTATTTTTTTGTTTGTATGCTGCCTTTTTATTTTTACAAATAACTCAAGGTGGTGAACATGTTCAATACACTTCCTCCTATTTTCTCAAGGTCAGCAATCTTACAAGATAAGTTAGACTGGTTTTTATGACTAAGGTGGGACTTGATCTCATGATCTCCTGCTTTCAAAGCTGGTGGCTTCACCACTAATAACCAGGGTACTTTAAATTGTCCTTGGAAGCCTATTGGTAACCAATGCAGTGCTGTTGTATAGCACTACTGTTGTATACTGTATACTATACAGTACAGTATACTATACTGTTGTGTAGTACTACTGATTTTCACAATCCAGTAAACAGGCTGTTACACTCTAAATGAATTTCAGCTTTCAAGTAGTCTTCAAAGGCAGCCCCATGTAATGCACATTGAAGTAGTTTATCTGTGAAATTCTTATGTTTTTAGTACTGGAAAAATAGTATACAGTACACAGATGGCGTATCATATAATACAGCTGCCATGTGGAACAATTTGAATTGCAAAACTGACATCTTGATAGATAGGTATGTTCATTTTTATTGGAATTGCAATGGAAGAAAGTAACATTAAAGAATAATGGAAGGATTATGTTTTGCTGAATATCTTAAAATAATGCACTAGCAAAGGTTGATCCAAGTTGATTCAAACAGCAATCCTAATCAGGAGCCGAGTTTTCATCTTTTCCTAGCTACCAAGTAGTATTGAAACTTCTTCAAGTATATCATGTATACGTTGGCTTTGTGGGGTCTTTGATGCCCTCTGAGCTTGCTTGTTTTCTTCCAGACCTTTCATCACATATTCTTGTGGATGTAATAAAATGTCCACAAGAATACTAGCAAGCTTGGAGAGTGCCAAGGGCCCCTCATTACAATCCCGAACTACAAATATGCTCCTTTATAAATTGGTTTTGTTCAAGAACAACATTCATCTGTTGTGGTATTCAAGATTATGTATAAAAAGAGTTCCCAGTATTTTGCATTGAATGAGTCTTAGTTCCATCTTTAAACACCTAGTATACAAATTATTCACAGGTGGGTAACACTGCAAAGACATAGTGGAGTTACAATTGGATTAAGCTTTTGTATTTTTATATATTGGGCTTATTTTTTATGTAAAAACTTACCTTGTAGCCCTGTAATGCAGTGGTGAAATTCAATTTTTTTTACTACTGATTCTCTGGATGTGGCCACAAGATTAAACATCACCAAGCACAGGATTAAACTTCACCAAAGTTACAATGTAATAAGGGGACAGGCAGTTTCTGTGAGGAAGACAATAAAGATTAGGCTAGAAACAACTGCCTTATTTACAGGATTAACCCTGTAAAGTTAATCTTTACAGGATTA